>JAQZBX010068042.1:0-15823 GCA_029593785.1 Cabassous unicinctus
CAGCAAGGGGGAGATAAGCAGACACGGAGAAGACACACAGCGAATGGACACAGCAGCACAAGCAGCAAGGGGGGGATAAATAAAATAAAATAAATAAATCTTTTAAAAAAAAAAACAACAACCATGGAACTGGGTTAATAGGAAAATACAACTTATCACAATATTTGAGACATAGTTAAAGCAGTATTGGAAGGGAAATTCATAGCCCACTAAATTATTATATTAGAAGAGGAAAGTTCTCAAATAATCTTAATTTCTACCTCAAGAAAGTAAAAAAATCAAGCAAAATAAATCCAAACCAAGCAAAGAAGGGAAATAAATACCAGAAATCAATGAAATTGAAACACGAAAACAATAGAGAAAATCAGTGAAACTAAAAGTTGTTTTTTGGAAAAGATCTATCTAAGTGAAATCATCTAGCAAGATTGAAAATCAAAAAAAAAAAGAGAAAAGACACATATTACTAATATAAGGAATCAAACAGGGTTATGACCAGACCTTGCAGACATCAAAAAGTTAAGGGAATGCTAAAACCGAGTCTACACACATAAATTTCATTTCAATGACAACATAGATGATATGTAGCAATACCTCAAAATGTACAAACTATCACTCACCCATTATGAAATAATGTTCTGAATGGTCTTATAACTATTAAACAACTTTGTAATTTAAAAAATCCCAAAAAAGAAATTGCCATGCCCAGTTGGTTTCATAGGAGATTCTACCAAATGTAAGAATTACCACCAATTCTATACAATCTTATCCAGGAAATAGAAGAAGCAGAGAATACTTCCCAACTCATTCTGTGAGGCTGGTATTACCCTGACACCAATATCAGACAAAGACAGCAGGAAAAAAGGAAACTACTGACCAGTATCTTTCATAAATAGAGATGCAAAAATCCTCAACAAAAATTTGCAAATCAAATCCAGCAGTATTTCAAAAAAAATCTTACATGATGACTAAGTGAGGTTTATTCTACATATGTGAGGCTGGTGTCACTTTCAAAAACCAATCAATGCAACCTGCCATATGGACAAACTAAAGAAGAAAAATTATATGAGCATATCAATTCATGGCAAAAAGCTTCTGGGAAAAAATCCAACATCCTTTCACTATAAAAAAAGTCCCTCAGCAAACCAACAGAAGGGAACTTCTTCAACCCAACCAAAGGCATGTAAAAAACCAAGGCTTACACCATGGTTAATGGTGAACCACTGGATGTTTTTCACCCTGTGAGATCAGGAATAAGGCAAGAATGTCCACTCCTACGACTCTTACACAAAAATATTACTGGAAGTTTCAGTGTAAGTATCACAAAAGAAGAAATTATCCTGATTAGCAGATGACATGAGAGTTTACATAGAAAATCCAAGGGATCTACACAAAAACTGCTAGAACTAAGAAGTATATTTAGCAGTTGCTGGATACTAATCAACATGCAAAGGTCAGTGATATTTTGGAAGCCTTCCACTTCCAGGAAGATGTCTCTTATTCCTCATCTAAGCACAGCTAAAAACCCTGGACATTGTATACAAAATAAACATTTAAAAAAACACCTTTGGAAGATGGAGAGCAGGTGGCATATCAGCGAGAGACCTTGGCATCTGAGGAATGATGTGGTGGCGAGCTCCCTGTTGTTTTTTGCCTCAATATGTCACACTTAGAGTGGAGAAGCCAGCAATCCAGAAAAACCAATGGGTAGAGACACTCACACAACTAAGACCTTCTCTCTCCAGCCAAAGTGTATGAAGACAGAAAACTTTTAGATAATAACTACCAACCTCCAGCCAAACATCATGGAAAAAACTGTGGCTCCACCACCACCTATGCCACCAAAGGCAGAATGGGGAGCCTAGAAATCCACGCTCATCAAAGTGTAACAGTGCATCCCAACACCACCACCCGGGTGGTGTCAGAGAAGGGTAACTAGGAACCCAGGGCATCCCCTCTGGTTGGTTTTGAGCCTCCCACCTCCCATGGTGTCAGTGGAGAGCATGTTGGGAGCCTGGTCTTCCACCCCCACCTGGGAATTAACACCACAGCCCTCCCTTGCTCACTGGGTACTGTCTGGAGGAGGAGCCAGCACTCCCACTCCTGCCCAGAAGCAGTGAGCATATCGCTCTCTGCTAGCACTGGAGAGTGAATGGGCAGCCTGGACTTCCGCCTCCACCTGGCAGTAAGGAGGTGGGGTCCGCCCTTTTCTAACTGGAGTGATGTCGGGGAACACTGGTTGAAACAGAAGGTCAGCTAAGGCCCAGAGTTTCATAACAATACAAAGATGTCATGATCACTTATGTCAAAGATCATAAACTAAATAAGAGACTCTCAACAGATGGCAAAACTCCCACATTTCAAGACTTACGTAGCTACAGTAATCAAAATTGTGTAGTATTGGCAGAGGGATAGAGACATAGATCAAAATGGAACAGATTACAGAACCCAGAAATAAGCCCACACAAATATGCCCAAATGATTTTTAGCAAAGGCACAAAAGCAATTTAATGGAGCAAAAATAGTCTTTTTCAATGAATACTACTAATCCACAGGCAAAATAATAAAGAATCACAACCTAAGCCTCATACTTTATACAAAGGTTAACTCAAAATGGATCAAGGACTTAATTGTAAAGCATAAAACAAAACAAAAAACAAACAAAAAAACCATCACCACCACCACCACCAAAAAACAACAACAAAAGAAACACCACTTTTAATAAATCTCGGGACAGCTCCACTTCTGCATTGACAAAGTGAGGAGTCCTGTGAACCCATCACCCATTGGAAGTGGTGAAAAGCTTTAAAAACCCTACCACTGTGAGTCTCTGGAAATGGTCCTAAAGGAATATAGTAAATGAAGAACCATTTATTCAGGAAATCTACTAAAACTCAGAACTGCAAGAGTCTGTGGCATCAGAACCACAACCTGCTCTCTCCCTCTCCCCTCCCAGCCTAGTGTGACGGAAACTTCGCTCCAGCCTGGAACAAGAGGTTCCTTGTTGTCCCCTGCCCCACTCCCGGTTGAGGGCCATGATATTTTCCTGGGAGGGCAGGATGTGTGCCCTCTGCGTAGAAAAAGTTCCTGGCAAGTGCAGCCAAGAGGTAGGCTCCCTTTGCTTCCTCCCAGCCCTGACCCATGGGGCCAAGGCTCTACCTTGGGCATGGTGCACTGACGATGCTGAGGCCCCTCCACTCTTGTCCTGACGTCTTCATGAGGTGGAGGGGCATTCCAAGCCAAGGGAGGCAAGCTGAGAAGACCAGGGGCTACTGCTGACCATGCCCCCTGCTGAGCACCCAGCTCCTAAAGCAGGGGTGTCAGAGAGAAATACACCACTGTCTCCATCCCCAGCCAAGAGCTGGGGATCATTTTGCCCAGAGGGAGAGGCAGGCTGCAAAACTGAGAGCTCCGAAGCTCCTTCCAAAGGCACTGACTTCGTTTGCAACAGAGGGTGGGTAAGGTTCAATCCTCAGGTACTCCAAACGCAATGGAGGGTGTGGTGAGCAGCCACTCAAGGAGAATAGCAGCTTCATCAGAGATATAAGCTATACCAGAAACAAGCTCACTTACCAGGGAAACCAGAGAAAGAGGCAGCAAAGAAGAGCTCTCCCGGGCTCAGAACAAATCTCAAAACACTGACCTCAAAACCTATATAATGAGGATAGTTGCACAATATTGTGAATAAAGTAAATGCCACTGAATTGCACACTTTAAAATGGTCAATTTTACGTGTATGAATTTCACGGTAATAAAATGAAGCTCTGAGAGGGACACGGAATACATCATGGACCCTGAAGGGAAGAATCTGTCCCGGTCCCAGTGTCATAGAGCATGGCCTACACATAGTAGACCCTCAATAAACAGTTTTAAAGGAATAGACCTGTGGGATTTCCCTCAGTTGGCTGAGGATCTTCCATATCACTCTGGGGAAACACCTTGGCCAGTGCTCATCAACCACTGTCAGGCACCGTCCTGGTGCTGAACTGATGGCGCTAGGCTTTTTTGGGGATCAAGCCAAAGCCTTCAACTTCTCGGTAATCTGGAACTGCCCATTGCTCACTCTTAAGGAATAAACTTAAATCCAGCAAATGTTTCCTGGTCCCTTACAGGGACTCCGGTACAGATCTGTCTTGATGGCATGAAAATAAATGTGGCCCAATCCCAACCCTTCCCAGGTGAACTAAATCCGAAGGCGAAAACCCCGAGTGGGCTGATGAAGACGGTGCTTTGAGAAGCCACTTTAACTGAGAAAATGTTCAAAATGACCTGGGACAAAACCAAGTGGCATGAAGGAATACTTCCGATCTTTCTGTTGCATCTGCATAAATTAGTTACCTAGATATGAATAATTTGTAAGCATCTAAATTTATTTTATGTTGAAACTTAGTTACCTTTTTCTATTTTAGATAAAGAAGTTTATAATTTCAAAATCTTAAGAAAAAAAACAAACTATCCCTGCAAATAAGCCTGAATTTAACTGCATTAGTCTGTGCAGCACTTTATGCCCCGTGGTACTGGGAAAACAACAGAGCTATCAGCTGGCAATTAGTGGTACTTTTCAGCTGGGTGTGTTCAGGGAAAGCAAGCCATCCCAGGGTGGCTGTGCACATGCGAAAGGCTGCACCTTCTGATGGCAGCTTCAATCTTCACACTGCAGGGGGATAAGCTTCACAGCCATCACTAAACAACAAATTAAAAAGCAAACAACAACAAGCCCCAGGGTGCAAACAGTACCCGGAGTTGCTACAATACACTATTTAGAAAGTCCAGTTTCCAACAAAAAATTGCAAGACATGTAAAGAAACAGGAATGTCTGACCCATACAAGAAACAAGCAAACAAAAAAAGAGAGGCAACAGAAACTGCGTATGAGAGCAACCATACGTCAGATTTAGCAAAGACTTCAAGTAGCCATTGTAAATATGTTCAAAGAACTAAATGAGACCAGGTTGAAAGAACTAAAGGAACATACGATGCCAATATCTCACCAAATACAGAATATGGATAAAGAGATAGGTGTATTATAGAAGATAAGATATAAATTCTGGAATTGAAAAATACAATAACAAATGAAAAACTCCCTAGAGGCTCTCAACAGTGCATTTGGACTGGCAGAAGAAAGAATTGGCAAACTTGAAGAGAGATTGATAGAGATTTTTCCAAAGAAAAAGGAAAACAGAATGAAGGAAAAAATGAACAAATGTGGGACACTATTAAGTGCACCGATATGTGCGTCACAGGAGTGTAAGAAGGGGAGGAGAAAGAAAGGCTAAATGGCTGAAAGCTACAGACCCTAAGAAGGGTAAACAGAGATCCACATAAAGACACATAGTGAAACTGCTAAAAGCCAAAGACAAGGAGAAAATACTGAAACCAGCAAAATAAAAACGACTCATCACTTAAGGAGAAATTGCAATAATAGTAACATTTGACTTTTTGGCAGAAACACTGGAGGTCAGACGTCAGTGTAATAACATTTACAAAGGTGCTCAAAGAAAAAAAATAGTTAACCAAGAATCCTACATCCAGCAAAACTATCTTTCAAAAAGGAAGGTGAAATAACAACATTCCCAGAAAAATAAAAACAGAGGATTCATTATCAAACCCTCCTTATGAGAAATACTAAAGGTGGTTCTTCAGGCAGAACACAAATGACACCAGATGGTAATCTGGACACACACAGAGCACTCACTAATAAATATACTTTTGTAAATAAAAAAGATAATAAAAATGCATATTTTCTCCTTCTCTTAATTGACTGAAAAGAAACTATAAAAAAAAAAAAAAATATATATATATATATATATACACACACCCTAGAGTACTTCTGGGTCTATAACATACAGAAATGTAATATATTTGCCAACAAGAGCTCAAAAGAGATACATGGGATCAAAGCTATAAAGGACAAGGAAATAAAACCAGATAATAGCTTGAATCCAAAACAACAAATGAAGAAAACTAGAAATAGAAAATAAGCAAGCTAATAAACGTGCTTTCCTTTCTTCTCTCAGCATCTTTTAAAAATATAGTTCTGTAAAGCAAGAATTATAACAATGTATTTCTGGGTTTCCAACATACATAGGTATGATATATACAGCAATGATACCACAAAAAGGGGGAAAGGAGACGAAGGCTATATAGGAATAACATTTCTAAAAACCAGTAGCATTAAGTATAAACAGGAAGCAGATTCTGAGAAGTTGAGACGTATATGGAAAGCCCTAGAGCAATCACTAAAGAAATAAATAAAATGGTGAAAAAAACTATTAAAGGAATCAAAATGTTACTGTGGACAATATTCACTCAATGTGGAAGAAAGCAGTAAAGAAGGAATAAACAAAAAAGGACAAGACACACGGGAAGCAAGCGGCAAAATGGCAGACGTAAATCCAGCTATCTCAACAACAGGCAACGTGAGTGGATTAAAACCCAATCAAAAGGCAGAGATTGTCAGATGAGATTAAAAACAAAATCCAATTACATCCTATCTGTGGGAGGCACATTTTAGATTGAAGGATAAAAATAGATTGAAAGTGAAAGGATGGAAAAGATATATCATGCAAACAGCAGCCATAAAAAAGCTGTAATGGCTATATTAAAATCAGACAAAACAGGCTTTCAACAAAAAGAGATAAAGAGGGACATTTTGTAATGATAAAAGGATCAACTCATCAGGAAGATTGAACAATTATAAACGTATATTTACCTAATAATGCGCCATAATACACGAAGTAGAAAAAAAGACTGAATTGAAGGAAGAAATAGCCAATTCAACAATAATTGGATACTTCAATGCCCACTTTCAATATGAATAGAACAAGTAGGCAGAAGATCACCATGGAAATAGAGGGCTTGAACGGCACTAACTAGACTACCAGACGTCTACAGAATACTCTGCCCAGCAACAGAAGCACATATTCTTCTCAAGCACACAGGGAACATTCTCCAGGCTAGACCATATGCTAGGCCATAAAACATGACCCAATACATTTAAACGGTTTGGAATAATACAAAGTATGTTCTCTGAATACAATGGAATCAAATTGGAAATAAATAACAGAAAGATATTAGGAGAACTCAAGTATATGTGGAAATTAAACATCAGATTCCTTAATAACCAATGAGTTGAGAAATTCACAAGGGAAACTAGAAAACACTGAGATGAATGCAAAGACAAACTTTACCAGAAATTATGGAATACAGTTAAAGTGATGCTGAGAGAGAAATTTATAGCTGCAAATGCCTACGTTGAAAGAGAATTACCTCAAATCAGTAACTGCACACTTTAACAAGAAAAAGAAGAGCAAACTAAATCCAAAGCTAACAACAACAATAAAGAATAAACACCAGTGAAGGTAAGTGAAAAAGAACAGGAAAGCAATGAAACAGAAAATTGGTTCTTTGAAAAAAAAAAAACATCAACAAAATTGACAAGCCTTGGGAAGCGGGTGTGGCTCAGTGGATAGAGCCCTCGTTTACGTCCCGAGGCCTCCTTGTGAGGGCAGTCCAGCTCGCGCAGTGCTGTGGGCTAATGCCGCAAGACCTCACAGCAAGGGGGAGATAAACAGACACAGAAGACACGCAGCGAATGGACACAGCAGCACAAGCAGACAAGCAGCAAGGGGGGGATAAATAAATAAAATAAATCTTAAAAAAAAAAAAAATTGACAAGCCTTTAACTAGATTGATAAAATAGACAGATGGAAGGAGAGATGGGGTGGGGAGAGAATAGAGGAGGAGGGGAGGAAGGGATGGAGAGATGGAGAGAAAGAGAGAAGACAGAAATGAAAGAGGGGCCATTGCTGCTGACCTTGCAGAAATAAAAAGCATAAAGGAGAGCTATGATCAATCATATGCCAATAAATTAGACAACTTAGATGAAATGGAAAAATTCCTAGAAAGACAAAATCTACCAAAACTGACTCAAGTAGAAACAGAAAATACGAATATATCTGTAACAAAGTTTTTAAAGTAACCATAAAGAAAATCCCAGAAGACCCAGATCCCTTCACTGGCGAATTCTACCAACAGTTTAAAGAATTAGTTCCAATTCTTCCCAAATTGTTCCAAAAAATAGAAGAGGAGGGAATACCTCCCAACTCATTCTATGAGGCCATTTCCCCTGATAGCAAAACCAGACAAAGACATCATAAACTATAGACCAATAGCTCTTATGAAACTAGATTCAAACATCCTCAGCAAAATACTAGTCGAATCCAGCAATATCTAAAAAGGATTATACACCCTGACCAAGTGGGCTTTATCCCAATAATGGAAGGTAGAGCAAACTTCTGAAAAATCAGTTAGTATAATACACCATATAAGTAGAATGAAGAACAAAAATCACAATACTGATACAGAAAAAGCATTTGAAAAACTTTAGCATCCTTCCATGATGACAACACTCAACAAACTAGGAACACAAGGGAACTTCTTCAACCTGATAAAGGGCATCTATGAAAATTCCACAAATAACATCATACATAACAGTGAAAGAGTAGATACATTTTTCCTCATATCAGGAAACAGATAATGATGTCTGCTTTTGCCACTTAGAGTCAGAATTGTGCTGGAGGTTCCAGCCAGAGCAATCGGGCAAGGAAAAAGAAAAAGGCATAAGGCCTTCAGATTGTTACTAAAGAAGTGAAGCTATTCCTATTTGCAGATGGCATGGTCTTACATATAGAAAATCCTAAAGAATCCACTAAAAATCTGTTAGTGCTAATAACCAAGTTCAGCAAATTTGCAGGGTATAAAGTCAATATACAAAATCAATTATGTTTCTATACACTTGAAATGAACAATCAAAAAATGAAATTATGGAAACAATCCATGTAGCATCAAAAAAATGAAATACTTAGGAATAAATTTTACAAAAGAAGCACAAAACATTCTGAAAACTACAAATGATTGTTAAAAGAAATTAAAGAAGATCTAAATAAATAGAAAGTCATCCCATGTTCATGAGTCAGAATATAAAATTTTGTTAAGATGACAGTATTTCACAAATTGAACTACATAGTCAACACAATCCCTATGGGAATTCAGATGGCTCTTTATAGAAATTGGCAAGCTGAATCTAAAATTCACATGGAAACTCAAAGGACCCAGGATAGCTAAAGAAATCTTTTAAAAAGAGAAAGTTGGAGAGTCACATTTCCAGATTTCAAAACTTACTACACAAAGCAACAGTAATCAAAACAGTTTAGTACTAGCATAAGGATAGACATAAAGATAAAAAAAAGAATAGAATTGAGAAACCAGAGATAACCCATATATCCATGGCCAATTGATTTTCAAGAAAGCCACGGAGACCATTCAAAGGGAAAAAGAATAGTCTCTTCAACAAGTAGCGTTGGGACAACTGGATATTCACAGGCAAGAAAAAAAAATGAAGTTGGATCTGTACCTCAACATATACAAAAACTAACTCAAAATTGATCAAATACCTTAATTTAACACTCACATTTTAAAACTTTAAGAAGGAAATAGAGTAGTAAATCCTCATGGCCTTGGATTTGGCAATGGTTTCCTGGATATTATAACAAAAGCACAAGGGACAAAGGGGAAAATAGATATACTGGACTTGATCATATTGAAAAACTTCTGACCTTCAAAGGACACTAAAAAGTGAAAAGACCATCAAGGAATGTCAGAAAACATGTGCAAAAGCAAAGAAAGGACTTGTGTCTAGAATATACAAAGAACACTCACAACTCCAAAATAAAATGACAGGTGACCTGATTTTAAAATGGTCATTTTCTCCACAGAAATAGACATTTCTCCAAAGAAGATATAGAAATGCCAATAAACACATGAAAAGATGCTCAACATCATTAGTTATCAGGGAAATGCAAATCCAAACTACTTTGTGATACCACTTCACACTCGCTAGGATGTCTGTGATAAAAAATAAATAAATAAATAAATAAATAAAAAAGATAATATTGAGTGTTGAAGAGGATGTAGAGAAATAACCCTCATACACTGCTAGTGAGAACAGAAAATGGTGCAGTGGCTTTAGAAAACAGTGTGGCAGGTACCCAAAAAGTTAAAAATAGAGTTACTATATGACGCAGCATTCCACCCCTAGGTATATGCCAGGAGAACTGAAACAATATATGCACATGCAAACTTGTACACAAATGTTCAGAGCAGCATTATTCACAGTAGCCAAAAGGTGGAAACAACCCAAGTGTCCCCCAGCTGATGAATGAATAAACAAAACGTGGTATATTCCTACAATGGAGTATTTTTCAGCCTTAAAAAGAATGAACTACAATATGGATGTGGAGAAAGTGAAACCCTTATATACTGCTGGTGGGAATGTAAAATAATGTAGCCACTCTGGGAAACGTTTTGGCAGTTCCTCAAGTATTAAAAGATAGAAGTACCATGTGATCCAGCATTCCATTATTAGTTATCTACCAAAGAGAAAGGAAAACACATGCCATGCAAAAACTTGTATTCAAATGTTCATGGCAGCTTTATTTATAATACCCAATAGGTGGAAACAACCCAAATGTCCCTCAACTGATGAATAAACAGAATGTGGTATATCCATATGATGGAATATTACTCAGCCATAAAAAGGAATGAAGTGCTGAGACATGCTACAACCTGGAAAAACCTGGAAAACATTCTGCTAAGTAAAGGAAGCCGATCACAAACGACCACATATGACACGATTCCATTTATATGACATGTCAAGGGTGGGCACATCTGTGACAGAAAGTGGATTAGTAGTTGCTAAGGGCTCGGGGGATAGAGGGTTTGGGAAGATGATAAAGATTGTACCGTTTCTTTTTTGGGTGATGAAAATGTCTTAAAATTGAATATACTAAAAACCAATGATTTATATTTTCAATGGGTGAAGTGTATGGTATGTGAATTATATCTCAATGAAGCTGCTAAAAAAAAAAAAAGAAAATCGGGGTGCAGACGTAGCTCAGTGGTTGAGCACGTGCTTCCCACACAGGAAATCCCAGGTCCAATCCCCAGTATCTCCTAAAAAAAAAAAGAGAGAGAGAAAATCTTTGGGATCTAGGGGTAGGCAAAGCGCTTCTGACTTGATGTCAAAAGCATGTTCTATAAAAGGAAAAATTAGCTGATGAACTGGACTTCATTAATGTTAAATGAATGAAAATTAGCTGATGAACTGGACTTCACTGATGTTAAAAATGCTTGGCACTGTAAAGAGGATGGAAAGGCAACCTGTGGGTGGACGACGGTAAGTGCAGACCACATGTCCAGCGAGCACTAGTATCTACAACGTATAAAGACTTATCAATGCTCAACAGTTTGACAACGAACAATCCAATAAGAAAATAGGCAAATGGTGTGAACAAAGATTCCACTGACTAGGATACATGAGCAAACAAGCACATGAAAATATGTTCAATATCATTAGCCATTTGGGAAATGCAAATGCAAATTAAAACCACAATGAGATACCACTATCAAGTTACCAGAATAGGTAAAATGAAAAGTAGTGTCAACACTAAATGCTAGTAATGCTTCAAAGAAACTGAATCACTCATCCACTGCTGGTGGGAATGCAAAATGGTACAGTCACTCTGGAAAAGTTTGGCAGTTTCTTAAGAAAAACAAACGAACACGCAGCTACCGTATCGCCCAGCAGTTGCACTCTTACACGTTTATCCCTAAGAAATGAAAACTTAGATCCACATGGAAACCTACGAATGTTCTGAGCAGCTTCAACTGTGCATGCATGTACCCAACTGCCACGGCCTTAGTGGGTTAAAACGACTCACATTTCTTCTCTCATACTTCTAGAAGCTGGATGTCTGAAATGAGTCTACAGGGCTAAAATCAAGGGTCAGGAGGGGTGTTTCTTTCTGGGGCTCCTGGCCTCTCCCAGCCTCTGGAAACTGCCTCCATTCCTTGGCTGATGAATCCTTCCTCTCATCACGTCCCCTCTTCTCCCCCTGCCTCCACTGTCACACGGATTCCTACGCTGTAGTCACATCTTTTGCTGTCTCTCTCTCTCTCTCTTTCTCTTGTAAGGATTCTTGAAATTACATTTAGGGCTCAAGCAGCTAATCCCATCTGAAGACCCTTAACTGAATCATGTCTGCAAAATCCCTTTTGCCATAAAAGGCAACGCTCAGTTTCCAGGGATGAAGACCATTACGCAGCTGAGCGCAATCTGTGATAACCCCCAACCAGAAATAAGGCAGATGCCCTTCAGCAGGCGAACAGTTAAACCAACTGTAATCCATGCACAGCAAGAAAAAAGCACAAACTGTGGACACACACCTCAGATGCTTTCTCGAGAGAAAGGTGCCGTGTGAAAGAAGCCAATTGCACAATGTCACAGAGTGAGCGCTTCTATCTCTATAGCGGTCTTGAAACGACAGGATTACTGGAATAGAGAACAGCTTGATGGCTCCCGGGGGCTGAGGAGGGGGCTGGCCAACACCAAGGACGCCCGTGCTGCTGGGCGCGTCTGTGTCTTGACTGCATCACTGCCAGTGGCCTGGGGGTGATACTGTGCTGTAGATTTACAAGATGCTTTGCTGGGGGAACCGGTACAGGGCACCTGGAATCTCTCTATTACTTCCTACAACTCCATATGATCTCAAAATAAAAAAAAGTTTAAAAGACAGGCAAAACACCTGAATAGACATTTCATCAAAGAAGATACACAACTGGCCAATAAGCGCATGGAAAAATGCTCAGCACTATTAGTCATTAGGGAAGTGCAAATTACAGGCACAATGCAACTAAAACCACAATACAATCACTAATGTGGCTATAATTAAAAAGAAACATTAGTAAGGATATTGAGAAATAGGAACTCTCACGAATCACAGGAGTGTAAAATGGTGTGGCTGTTTGGAAAACAGTCCAGCAGTTTCTTAAAAATGTATGTATAAATTTCACTGACGATCCAGCAATTCCACTCCTTGGTATCCACCTGAATGAAAGCAAATGTCCACACAAACACTTGCACACAAATGTTCATAGCTGCATTATTTATAAGAGCAAAAAAGTAGAAACTACAGAAATGCACATTCACTGGCGAATGGGTAAAAATAAATGTGGTGTCTCCATACAATGGAGAGATAAGCTGAGAACTGAACTGTTGGGCTCAACGAAAACAGAAACTGATTCCGGAAATCCCAAATCTCTGGAAATCGAGTCCCCAGATAACAGTGCCCCATTTGAGGATTTAACTGAACTTGTAACTGGTAAGGATTGAAAATGCAGTTATCTAGGAAAGACTTGTGGAAAGTCTTACTGTCTGATGGCTTCCAACAAACTTTTTGAGAGAGCCGTATGAACAAAATCACTGTCATCCTGGACTAAAAGGGACATCAAAGGGAGATATGGAAAGGGCAAAGGCTTTAAGAAGAAAGCCATGGAAGCTCAGATCTGGAATTAAGACATATCCTTGGGCCAAGAGAGGAACCCCACCCATGTGTACAGAGAGGGCGAGTTTGCCCCTGCAGCGGCAGCTAAAGAGGGTGGATGTTCCAGCCAGATGTTCAGAGAGAGTTTTGCTGCCCCAGGGTACAGAGAGGTTGGGGCATATTCCCCAAGGGTTAGGGAGGGTAAGGTTGACACCTCATAGGTCTGAAAGGGGCAGGCCTGTCCCCCATGGGTTAGGGAAGGCCAGGTGGTCAACTCGTTGCTGAGAAGGTTGAACCTGTATGCCAAAGGTTAGGGGGAATGTTGTCTTCACCTCACTGTACTGGGGGGGGCGGTGAAGACTTTATCCCAGAGGTCAAGGAAGGTGTGGCCATCACTCCAAGGTACGTGGAGTACCTTGTGAGGTCTGGAGCTCGGTTGCCACCCAGATGTCTGATGAGGGTGGAACCAAGACAACGGCCTTTGGGCAAACCTGTGGACAGAGTGGGTCCCCATGAAGCCCCAGCAGGAAAGATCACATTTTCTATGCCACCATTTCTAAGAATTGTCCAGACTAGGCAGATCTACAGAATCAGAATGTAGGTTTGTGGCTGCAGGACTGGAAGTGGGTACCAGGGATCTTATTGGAGGGGTGGAAATGTCATAAGCCTGGACCGAGGTGGTGATTGCATAGCTTGGTAAATCTGCAAAAATTACACCGAAAATGGGTGAATTTTATGGTATACAAATTATGCCTCAATAAATTGTTTCATAAAAGCAAATCAAAAAAGAAAACAAATGTCCCCAACTGATTTTCAAATGATTAACATAAGCACATTGAAGGGAGAGGGGGCGGAAGGGAGAAAATCACTAATCCAAGTCATGTGAGGCTGCAGCATTTGACTATATACAACCTTGGCCTTGGGTGGGGTAAGAGGGAGAATTACAGATTTTGGACTCTTTTTAATAAGTCTGACTTTGCACGGAAACCACCTTTGATGCATCATGGGTGGGGTGGTGAGTCTGTATGTTGTGCTTTGGAGCCAGGTGCTCTCTGTGGATGAGAGGCTTGCGAACGAGGGAAAACTTGGCGGGGATTGCATGGAATCAGAGGCGTTTGTGTGGACTCGTGGTGCCTAGAACAGGTCTGCTTGTGCCTATGGATGTAAGTACACGTGTCCTTAGCTCTGTCCATAGAAAGGGCCTAGAAGACAAGACATTCCAGGATCAGTGAGCACACCCAGTCCCAGATCCTGGTTTCTAATAATTTCATTCCCCACTAAAAGGAACCAGGGGTCTCTGAAGAAGTGGTTCAGCCAAGCCTGGATCTTGTTATACCAGAAAATAAAGAAATCCTAAAAAGAGAAAGGGAAAGAAAGGAAAAAATGTGGGCACATCATCAGCCAGCTTGAGGCGGCCTTTGCCAGTCAAATCTGGGACAATCTGACTATCAAAATAAGTAAAGACAGTGAAGAATTATAACCAGAAAACCCATGCATCCATTCATATAGATAATAAATAGGAGAGAAGGGAAAGCTTTTTTTTTTTTAAACAGTAGAATGCCACAGCACTTTCTCCGGGGCTACCATTCTAGCTCGACAGTGTGGTGGCGGCTCCTCCCTTCCCCTGGCGCTTATGTGGAGAGAAAGCTGGAGTTGGAAAATCACCATGGTAAAGACTGTTTCAGGAAAAAATCTAAATCTAGGGAGAAATTTTGATAAGGAGCAGGACAGCTACATGGCATTAAAATATCTCCCCCCAGATTTTGTATTAGTTACAAAGGGGTAAATAGTAACTACAGTGGAAAAACCAGAAAACACCTTGCCTGGGAGATCAAAATGAACATCACCTAACAGGTGCCTCGAGATGTGATGCCCTGAGGACACAAGGTCACTGATGGAGAGGTCCAGATGGTCCAAACACCAGGAAACATCAAACACTGCAAGTGGGAGTATGCTATCCTTCAAAAATGTCATAAGAAGAGACACACTGGAAATGTTTCTGATTTATTAAAGGAAGCTAAAGAGACATGACAACTAAATGTAATGGCTGACCTTGGACCGGATCCTGCGCTGGTGGGGAAAAATGTGATAAAGATATTGCCGCGGAGGTAAAAGGAGGGTTTTGAGGTTAAATGTCTGAAGCTGATAACTAGCTTTCAAGGAGAACGTCTTTATTTTTAGGGCACAGGCCCAAAGCTTTCAGGAGCAAGGGGCCCAGGAGTATGTCACATTCTCCTAGGGTTCAGTAGAAGCTGCTACGTGAATACACACATAGAAAGGTGCAAATGGAACAGAAAGCTAGTTGGTGACTCTTAGTGAAGAGGAAGGGGGGGCTGTATGCCTTTTTCTTTTTTTTTTTTTTTAGGTACTGGGGCTGGGGATTGAACCTGGGACCTCATACATGGGAAGCCGGCGCTCAACCACTGAGCCACACTGGCTCCCTTG
>JAQZBX010068043.1:0-15830 GCA_029593785.1 Cabassous unicinctus
AAAAAAAGGATCTGGTGATACCAACTTTGGGCTGCTTTGGTGATGAACCTGATTCTGATTGTGGAAAGAATTATAATATCTTGTGTCTCCACTGCAAAATTTTATCAGGGAGGTGACAAACCATGCTTTTTAGTGATGTGTTGAACTGAAGTAAAATGTACAGTAAAATATAGATTTCCTCAAATGAATTGCTAAAACCATTAATCTCTATCTAAGGACCCTTAATAATAGTTTGTTCTCAGTAGCAGGTGGGGGGAGGGAGAGAAAATGTCTTCCAGAAAGCACTTTGGCAGTCAATCTGGTTGATAATAAAACTTGATGAAACATCTGTGATTAATATTAATTCTAATGCTCTCCCCTTAATGGATAATTGTAAAAAGATAATTTATCCCATTTCATTTAGACTACAGCTGAGATTTTCAATTTAGGGAAAGAACATTTCTCCATGTTTCTCAGGTGAGACTCTATGGGGAGAACAGGTGCACAAAATCTGCCAATGGTACAGAGATTTCCTGGTTTTCCTTTGAAAAAGTATTGTATACATTCAAATGACCACTGCAGACTTACAAGTGACCCCCAAAGAATTGTTCTCTAAGTGACAACTGGTATTTCTGCATCTCCACCACTGTAGAACATTCTAGATGAACCACAATGAACTGAATTAATATCTTTTGAACTAAATTAATATATTTTTGGTCATATTTGATTCTGCAAAAGTTGTGAGAAAAATGCCCTTGTGAGTAAATGACAGTGGGCTATTTCTGACCACCAGTGTATTTCAAACTAGTTGATGAGAGGAACTATTTTTGACACATGCAAATGTATAATTTAAAGTCCCCATAAAATTTTGTCACAGAATCTACATTAATTTTGACAGAAACTAGGAAAGTAACTAATTGCCTTTCAAATATCAATATTAAGAATACCATTTATTAATCCAGCACTTTAACTCATTTACATATGGAACACTTGAGGCATGGGGAGTAGAGAAATATCATACCCAACTTAACATACCTAATGAGTGGCTAAGACCAAGATCTCCTAATTTGCATCCAATCTATTTTTCTAGACCTAATTAATAATATCAGGAATAAACCTATTTAATAAGGGATTTATTTTCTAGGAATCAGGGCATTCCTGATTTAATGGTTAAAATGACAGCTGTCTAACCCAATACAGAAGTTCTAAAGAGCGATTAAATATACATCACTGTTGACCTTTAATCATAACCAAATCATTGCTCCATTTAGATATACTCCATTTTCATTAGACTTTAACTTACATCAGGGAGTGGAAAACATAAACTGACAAGCACAAAAGGTCACAGACAATAGGCACCCACTTCTTCAATGTACCTTCCAAAAACCTCATGTTATATGAACAGAACATTACAGAAATGATTCATTATTCTTTCATTTCTCCCCAAGTACAAATTTCCTGTATAAATTGTTGATCCAAAATGAATATTTCTTACCAATTGACATCTTGCCTTTCCCCCCTCTATTTTTATGTGGTTTTCTGATTCTTATCCCCACATACACATCTCCCCATTTTGTAAAAGGGATTCATTTTATAATAACGATAATAAAAAACTGTATAAGAAATATAAAAATCCCAAAGGGTTACATGTTTCTTATTTGCATCAGCCAGGCCAAACTGTGTCTTATTTAATTGGATGAAGCAAATGACACAGTTTGCTTGCTGAGGTAGGAGGAAGGATGTGCTATGACATCACAAATGAGATGACTCGCTGAAAACTGTTTCTCCCTTATCAGAATTCCCCTGCTTTATACAAACATTCACAAAGACTGCCTTTTCTCAACACTGGATGCCACTTGTAGAACCCTATGTGTTTCTTCCATTCACCAAAATCCTTCAGTACCCGCTTCTTTCAGGTCTTGAATTCAGAACCATCCACTCCCACTTGAAGTCAGTGTTCCCAAAGTGTGAAAGGAAGATCACCTGCAGAAAAGACACCTGGAGGCTTGATAAAAATGTGGAGCCCTACTGCAACCCCATAAAATCTGCTGAATCAGGCTTTCTAGGGGTGAGTTCCAAGGATCTACATTTTAATCCACCTCTGCAGGTGGATCACTACAGTGAAGGATAAATAGTATCTTAAGCCCTAATACCTGAATTCTACCTAGTTCCTCAAATCAGCAGTTCACATTTTTAATCTCTTCCTCCTGAATCAATATTCTCTCCCTTTAATGGAACAGTATCTTGTAATTCACTTTATTTCCCTCTTTGCTATTATTTTCACGCATGTATTTTTCCCCCACATTCAACTGTGAGCTCCTGGAGGACAAAGAATACATCCAGTATTTTCTATCAACCCTCTACAGAGTCTGCTATACTGGTCTGCTGGATGAGCTCAGCAAGTATTGATGAATTGTCTGGATAATAAGAAAGCAATATATAATACTGACATGTGTCCTTCCACAGCCACTGTAGATTTTTTACAAACATAATGGTGCCATAAGTACTGACAAGCCCAACTACCAGTTAATAAATGGATTTATATAGCATTTTGAATATAAATATTTCAGAAAATAACTACAATAAATCTTCCAAAATAGAATTTAATAATAAACTAACACATCATATCAAAAGGTCAGAAATTCTGCTAATAATCCAGCAAATGGTATTGATTTAGCAATTCTACTTAACATAAACATCATAAAAGCCTATGCAAAAAAAAAAAAAAAATCAAAACTTTGCAGCTCTCGCAAATGAACTGAAGACAATACACAGACAACAGAAGTTCAAGTAAAGGGTCCTAATATTTCTGAGATTGGAATAATTTCTTCATATACTATTTATGTAATAAGTTTTTGAACACTACTTGCCATGCAGGGATAAGGTAGACACTAAGAGCATGATCTTTGGAGTCAGAATGCTTTTGGTCAAATCTGGACTCTACCATGCATGAACAGTGTGATTTTGGGCAAGTTATTTGACCTTTCTGTGTTTCAGTTTCCTCATCTGTAAAACGGGAACAACAGCGCCTAACACATAGTTGTGATAAGGCATAGATGAGATGAGCTATGCAAGCATGGGGAATGGATAAAAGTACTTACTACATGCTAGCTATTACTATATAACCAGTAAGTGTCTAGCTCTAAAAAATGTCCCTGTATTTATCTGATCAGTAGTATGTCCCTTTAAAACATACTACTTCCTATTGCCTGCTAGATAAATTCTAAGCTCTTCAGACCAGAATTAAAAGCATCCATAATCAGGCCCAATCTACCCAATTCTGTTTTCCAAATACTCTCCATTCCAGTCAGATCCATCTTTGCATTGATCCCTGAATCTTTGTGATTGCGATTTTCCTTATCAGGAGAGCTTGTTCTCTGGAGGGCTGCCGGGTGGTCTCAACTCTGAGAACTGTCCTCATGAAACAGTGCCGTGACCCCTTCTGTATAAAATCCAGGTGCTGTACACAGCTGCCACAATTCCTGCACTTTTTTCATTGTAAAGGATTTCATAATTTCTCAGAGTGGCCCTTCCCCTTGTAAAATCTCTACTCCTTTATCTTTAATTTGCAAAGATGTATAATAATTCCAAGTCTGTGAAGTCTGTGAGAAGCTAGTGGGTTTGAAAAATAACAATAACAACAACAACAATATCAACTACACCTAGTAATAACTGCAGCAGTAACCTGCAGTGGGCACGCGGCTTAAATACAAGGTAAAGGCAAACCCCAACATGTCACATTTACAAGCTGCAGTGTTGAGACAGTTGGTCACCAGGCTTTGCAATATCTCCATCAATGCCTGCACTGTGCCATTGATTCCGTTAATGAAATTTAAACCTCTAAGAAATGACTCAGGTTACCGAAGAGACATATACTTTGAATAATCTTGCTTATCATTAAATGTCAACAAAATTGACGTGGGGATAGTCAATGACACATTTTACGATGTCGTTATATTTTGACCCCACACACAATTCAACAGTGCTCTGCTTTGTTTTAAAAAACTCATACACCCCCTAGGATGTGAATCTCAGGAATAAGATGACACGAAACTTTCCAATACAATTCACATTATTTTTAGAAGAGGTTTTGCCTTAAGTTCCAGGATATAGGATGTATTTAAAGACTTGGCAACAGTGCTTGAAAGTGTCTCCTTTCAACTTCTTTTTAAATATTTATTATGTAGTAAGTGAATAAAGAGCATAGGCTCAGAGCAAATTGCCTGGGTTAGAATCCTGGCTCCATTACTAAATATCTCATCTCAGGCAAGTTACTTAATCTCTCTGAGCCTCAGTTTCCTCATCTACACAATGGGGATGATAACAATACTTGCCTTACAGAAAAGGGTTTGAACAGTTAAAATGTATATGGTGTTTGGTATAGTGTCTGACTCATGGTAAGTTTGAAATAAATGCTAAATCACGATAATTATCCTTATCAGAGCAAGTATTGGGGGAGCAGTTATCAGTCAAGGCATAAGTAAGCCTTTGGCAAAAGCTGCTTTTACTACAAAAATTACTCTGAACTAAACTTCACTTAAATCATTGCAGCACTCAAAACTGAACTGAACTGCCCCAAGCATATATAGCAACGACTTTAAGCAATCTATTAAAAGTAAGAAATTTGCCAATTCCTATTTTGGCCTCTATTTTACTCTCCTTGTTTAGATTTTTTTTCCTTAAAAATTATGCTGAAAACAGAGCATGAAGTTCTGAATTCAAGGTTGAGGACTCAATGAAATTGTTAAAGCAAAACCTGACAAAGTCACATCTTAGAATGTGTGGTAATTTACTTTAGGAAAAAATTCTTAAAATACTTAAAAAAAATTCTGTAAAAAAATTAGGCAAGGCAGATGTACATTAGAAATCTGCTATCAAAATTAACAAAAATTGGGCAGGTTTAAGTTCAAAAGAGTATTCATTCATTTTGAAAGATTCAGAGACATTATTTGCTTTGAAGGATTTGGGTACAAAAAGGGCTGCTAATTATAAACTTAAACTTATCTAACATTAATGTAGACATAGCTAGTTGGAAATATTTGTACATCTCTGAAAACATTAAAATGAAAAGATATTACTATTCCATTTTAGAACAATCATAGGCTGGCTGTTCTCCAATTCATGGTATTTTATAGTTTAGATGTTTGAGGCTCAGAATAAATTAATATTTTGTAAAGCTTTAAATTTTGAAACCAAACCTGGATATATCATATATATTGAAATTCTGTTCACAGTGTGGATTCTATAAAATCTGCCTAAAAATATCCAATGAAAAGAAGCTTGTTGCCAAACTCCACATACTTCCCCTATTAAACAGAGGTAAGCCATATCCCTAGAAACTGTATTTCAAGCCCACAGTATACTCATGAACTAAAATAATGAATGATAATGTCTTGTTCTCTGCATTAATATTAAAGAAAAGAGAAAATAGAAAACTTTATAGCCACTATCAGCTCTCTGGACCATAAATCTCAAGTTTTGAGAATTGCTTCCCAAAAGGGTAGGGAGTGGGGATGAGTTGTGAAAGAGCTTCTGAGCCTGGAGATATTTTTTAGCAAGCCAGCAAAGTACTGACACAAATTTCTACATATCTCTGGCTGTGAAAAGTCTCATTTGTAGTGATTTATATTTCCTCATAAAGAACTCTGTAGATAATATAAGCCTGCTGTGAGGCTGTATGACAACTTTCAAAACCAAGAGTTACACGACCATTCTGTTAAAATAGAGTGAGAATAGATGAATGGGAAAATCTGTAGAAACAGTATTTCTTCTGCTGAAAGGCCAAAATACTGTTCTTCTAGCACGCACGATGTTCAGAGCATCTCCCTTAACTCTATGTGTATGCCTCATGTATAATATTTTGGTTGTCTATACTAGACAGTATTATTTTTTCTCTGAAGATTAGCTATGTGTTTGGTGTGTGCATGCTTGTGTTATTTACAACAAATGACACTTAGACATCGTCAAACTGAAGTTCGGTTGCCTTAATAAGTTACTAAGGGAAACACAGAGAATAGCATGCTGACAACCCAAAGTCAATGAAGTATAAACACTGTTATTCCAAGTGTCACTGGCGTGTTATTTCCATTTCTCCTGGCATCTGCTCTATGTAACACTACACATCCACGCGATGCGGCAGCTCATTAAACTGTTTTCAGTTAACTCTGAAACCAAATTAGTACATTACATGTTTATAAGGCTGAGAATTACTGCTTCCCCGTGAAATCACACAATTAATCAGGTGAGTTAGTTCTCTAGAAGATGTGGCCACTTTTGACATTTTGGGATAAAAAGAACAATGCTTTGATTTGTTTCCATTTTAGCATTTAGTCTCAGTGGAGTTAAAGGATGCAAAGGGTGACATAATTCCTTCTACCCCCTTAGGAGGCCAGAACTCTCCATGCTTCCTCAGTCTTGTAAGAGCATTTTTAATTCTTGAAAGGAATACAAATAAAAATTTGGTTTGAACTTCTTATCTGAGTGTCACAGCCTTAGAAAAAATTGGATACAGGGAAGGGTACTGGCATCTTTGTTTTCTTGTGGCTGACAGCATGGATTTCCATCAAGTCCCAATTATTCACTAGCTTGTAAGGCTCCCTTCACAAACTTTAAGAGTGCTCCCAACCCCAAAATTTAGGAAGCAGTGAGGCTTGCTCCAGTTTTCATTTTCACAGATCAGGCATTAATTTCTCTGTTTTTTAACAGAACCTCATACTTTAGTCCGGTAATTTAACAGAGTATGAATTTCCTTTGAAAATTCTCCCCACTTCTCCAAATAATATTGTCTTAAATTTTAAAAATAATAAAGTGCTTTTAAACACCCTGTGTCCCTATCAACAGACCCTTCCCCCTTTGATTTTACTCAGACTATCTCAAATATGCTGGGGGAAGCAAGCACTGGACAGCATGGATCCAGCATCTGCACGTGGACACCGAGCATTCTTGTTCAGAAGTTTAACAGGTACCTGGCAATAAACAACCATTGTTGTAAGAGAAAATTAAAATTAACCCAGAAAAATACCCTGAAGTCCCTAAATAGCCCTCTTTCATGTTCTTTATTTAACCTTCATTTAAGAACCCCAAAATCCATTCATGCTTTCCTAAAAGATGCCTAGGGACAACTTGATACAGACACAATTCTCTAAACTCATTCTTTAAATAAGTACATTCCTGCAGATTCACTGAAGACTGTTGGAAGTGTACAAAGGAAATAGAACCACTATTTTCTAACAGAAATCTCATATAATCCCAGACAAATGTCTACTTTCCAAGTAGAGAAAAGCAGTTCCATTCTATTTTCAAATTAAAACCAAGCTTTATAAAAACAAACAAACAAACAAACAAACAAACAAAAAAACCTGGGAGCCGATAAGGCTCAGTGGTTAAGTGCAGGATTCCCACATAGGAGGTACTGGGTTCAATCCCTTACCCCAGTACCTCAAAAACAAACAGACAAACAAAACCCCAATTGTAAATAGTTTTAAGTGACTAAGACTGTTTCTATATTTTAAAAATTACTATTTGATGTTTGTGCCATGTCCATATTCATTTCTTCCACTTTAGAAAATCTATCAATTTCCTAACACTGCCCCTCAAGGCCCCTCTCTATTGCTAATATAAACAAGCCTTCATGAAATACCATGTTTTGGATCCACATACTTAAAAATTACAGAAGGTGAACTAGTATTTGACCACAGTTGTTCTGGAAATTTCAGTTACACACCCTTTGAATTTCAGCTGACATTTATGCTATAGCAAATAATCCTAAAATGGGACTCCAATAATAAAAAAAAATTTTTTTTCCCAATAATAAAAGCAAAATGCACACATCCAACGAAGCAACTATTGAGTTGTGCATTTTTAAGAAAGTACATTGTACTTACAGGTCACCCTCCCTTCCAAGAGTAAAAGACTATGAACAGTGAAAAAGATTACCTCCTGCTTTGATAATTATGTAACTTTGACACTTTTCTATTTCAATGAGAACAACTCGGTAAAAAGGTGGATGGGTGTGAACTGTCAGGACTAAAATAAATCTTAATGCAGATTCTAAAGCAAGCGACTGAAAACCAGACATCTGAGGGGGGAATGAGACTTCCTCTGGCATTATGTAGTCCTAGCAAAATGCTCCTCCAGCTTATAGGGCATGGTCTTCAAACTTGAATCTTTATGCATTTCTGAATTTTTTTCACTAAACTATCAATTAGGATGCAAAATTCTTTGGATCTAGATTATTGAAGATACCTTTTTAAGCAGCAGACAACTTTTTACCAGCATATGATCAAAAAAGCATTACTAAGAAACCAGAGATAACTGCTGCAGAGAGTGCAATAAAAGCTGGGGCGTCTCTACTTTTTCTCATTTTCTCAAACATTAATATGCTAGAAATAAGAAAAAAAATGTTTTTTGATTCTGTTTATTTACTATTATGGTATTCATTCATTCAACAAATATTTTTTGAGTACCTGTTAGGTGCCAGGCCCTTTTCTAGATGTTGACTTCTACTGTTTTCATTGAAAATACACAATTTTTCATCAGCATTATGGTTGAGAGGATTCTCCATATTATGGAGAATTTGCCTGATTATATAAACACTTCTATAATGAAGTACATTCCAACTTCCGAATAATTCACCTGCAAATAAACTTTTGGAACACATCTAGTTGGCAAGTGAAGGACTTTTTGTTAGCATTCTCTGGTTTTACTGGATATCTGTTTAAAGGTTAGTCAGCAACCATATTGTACAATCAAATGATGCCTGAGTTTGATCTAGATCATTTTAATAAGAAATCTCTTAGGAATTTAGGATACTTCTCTTTTCAGTTTTAAAAATTGTTCCCTGCCTAGTAAAACTGCCTCACAGCTTAAGACAAAACTGTAAACTTTTAATTAAAATATGTAAAGCAGAGAATTAACAGTTAGGCACATACACTTAAGGAGTATATATTATGAGTTTAAGAATGATACACACTGTGACAGAGACCATCCCCAATTTTCCTTCTAATTTTAAAACTATGTATACCAAAAAAACAAAAAAACAAAAAAAACATAAGTCTCTTCAGCTCCATGAAAATTCTTTTCATTAATGAGATTTTTAGGATTCTAGCTTCAAAGAAATGGGCTTTTTTCCTGCTCTGTACTTTCTTCAGCATAGCAGTATGAAGGCATATTTCTACAACATGTATTCAAGTTCGCTTGCCTACAAGCTTAGGAAGGTGAATTCCCCAATAATCTCCCAGAGACTCCAGGTTTCCATCTGGGTGCTGTGACTATAAACTACCTTTACTCTGAGTATCTTTCGAAGAAAACCAGCTATAAGTTAGATTTAATAAATGCTGAAAGAATCCTCTGCCTTTTTACTATTATTTTCAGAAAATATTTGTCTTTATTGTGGACCTTACATTAGGATTAACTCACTCCTGAATGAAGTCTGCAAGCCTGATTCAGCCTGGATGCTGAATACTCGGGGGACTTAGGAAATAGAATTTTTCTGGCTTCTGAAGTTATCTGGATTAAAAGGGTCAACAATATGGGAAGATGCAGTTGAAATATCTTCTGGATGGAAGAGTATCCTTTGGAGAGTTGAAAATGCAAAAATAAGTTTAAAATTTGCCTTTCTACTATCTGATTTGGGGTGTCTAGGAAGAGCTTACAGAACAGTGCTCTCTACATAGTAGATGTCAAAGTGGGTGCTAATTGTTTCTAATCTTTTTTAAAATACACACATAAAAGTGCTTCTTCGTTTTAAGCATCTGAGATACAGGACTTTATCTCTTCACTTCCAGATCAGCCACTTCCTGTGTGTGCAATCTTTTTTCAAGTTACCTTATCTTTCAGTGCCTCTGTTTCCTCACCTGTAAGTTGGGAAATAAGAAGAGCACCAGCTTCAGAGTGCTGTTTTGAGACCTAGTGGGACTTACAACAGAGCCTGGCACAGTAAGTGCTAGGTAAGCACAAGTTACCCTTATTTACTGAACATCTCCTATATGCCAAGCAACTTAATACAGCGCAGAGAGCAGGAACAGCAGTGAACAAACCATAAATAAATAATGTCAGGGGTGATAAGTACCTGAGGAAAAAATAAAGCAGAGTAAGGTGGAGAATGATAGATGATAGAATTGCCTCTCTAATAAAGGCATTTTTGAGCACAGACCTAAAGAAAGTGAGAGTAAGGGGGTATGGGTGCCTGGGTCAGTGAGAACCGCAGGCAAAGGGAAGATCAAGTACAAAGGCTCTGATGCAGGGTGTGCTGGACAAGCATGAGGAAGGGCAAGGAGGGAGCGTGGCCAGAGCTGAGAGAAGTAGGCAGGGACTGAGAGGAGAGGAAGCCAGAGAAGCCGAGGGTGGGGGAAAAGGGTACATCCCATGGAGTACCTTGTGAGGGACTTTGGATTTTAACCTTGCTGAGACAGGAAGTCACTGGAGAGCATTTACAGAGCCGTGACATGATCTGACTTAAATTCTGGAAGAATAACTCTGGCAACAGTGGGGAAAAGAGATAGGAGGCTGCTGTCCTAGTTAAGGCCAGTGGTGATGGTGGCTTGGAAAGGCTGGCAGGAGTAGAACTTGTTCAAAATTCTAATCTACCTCTGTATTCCACCTTTTCCCTAAATATTTCCCTTTAATAGGCATTTATTGAACACTTACTGAGTGTTCAACACCTACTAAGAAAGGCACTGGACTAGGTGACCTTACAGATGTTATCATATACCCCAATGGTATAGAGCCTTAGGTAAAATAAAACAAAAGTAGGAAGATAACATTCCAAGAGCCCCCCCTTTGAAATCATTTATTGCAACCACATTATTTTACAAAGTGGAGTTAGAAATCCAGAGAAGTTAAATGATTTAACCAAGATCATACAGCTAGTTAGGTCAAGAGAAGGTCTAGGGACTCAATTTTGAGATCAGTGTTTCTACTGAGTTATTACATAACTTATGGTGCCTTCAGATAATTTATGATGCCTTAATTTAAATTATTTCCCTTCACCTCTGCTGATTTAAAAACAACAAAAATTCTTTCAAACGTGTTATTACTCCATGAGAACCATTTCTAAAACGAGTAATTTTTGAAGTTTCTAAAAATAACACTTGCCTTTAGGGCATCTATATAAATGACTATCACCTTAACTTACTGATCTGCAAATCCATTGCTGATAGAAATAATCACCAACTTTCCATCATTACTTTAGTTTGCCAATTTCTTACCAAAATGTCTATAGTAGATTAAAAATACTATTTGTCAGATTTAGGAATGGTCTTGGTCTGCCTTAGCAATAATTAGAAATTTTAACAACTCAGTATAGTGCCTATTCCAAGGGAAGGAGAACATACCATAGATAGAGTCATTTTTGGGGGGACAAATGAAGGAATGATCTAGAACTATGAAGGATTTTTTAAAAATTAAATTGGAATAAGATATTTCCTACTACTTCACTTCCTTAATTTTCATGTAAGTCAAAGAAATTAAGGACATAAATCTAGCCGAGGATAAAGCAGAACTTGATAAAAATTCTCTGACTCATGACCTCTCTAAGTGATGAGGTGAATATACTGTTATCAAATACTCATCTTCTCTTATCCAAATCAGTGTTTGTATCTGAATTTCAGCATTCCATAGTCATCACTTAGCTTGCTCTAGCATACTAAAGCAGGACTGCTGAAAGCCTATAGCTTTCTCTTTGGTTAAGTTAGAAGAGATTTTAAGGCCTTGAGGAGCTGCAATGCTCCCCTGGCCTAGTAAGAACATTTTATCAAATTGACTGGTGGGCAGTCAAGCTTGCTCTTGAGATCGGCAAGAAGAGTTTCTTGTAACATAGTAAGTGTGAAAAGAGCCATTTCCCAAGCATCTTGTTCATTCTACGCATATTGAGCCAGAGGAAAATTCAACTGAGGGCCAATTCTCCCCTAAGAATCCTTTACTTTAATTACGACCATAGTATATTAAATGTCTGTAAGGTATCCAAGTTAACTTCACCGCTCCTGTTCTCAGCTGTGAAAGAAAGAAGAAACCCTTTCACTACTAAAAAGATGGGGAAGGATGCTTTTGTGGTTCTAAACCATGGCTAAAAATTCAATTTAATTGACTACCAGGCCAAGATGTTTCTTGTAAATGAACATCTCTTTGCTGCTAATTTTGTGCTATTTTACCTTTCATTAAAAAGAAGTAATTCAAGTTAAACTCAGCTGAACAGTAAAAAGCTCTTGATATTTTGAAGCATTTTGGAACAATTACTTTGACGGGAACTCTTGACAGTTAAATGACTCCGTTAAATGAATGTTATAGAAGACACATAATGATTTTTAGTGAAATATTGAATTCAACCACAAATGAGGAAAAACTGTAAGCACTATGGGCATATTTGAATAATAACATCTTGCTTATGAAATTCAAAGGATTCTATAATTTCTAATAATCATGGAATCCACTAGTTTGCTGATGGGTATAATGCAATTCCTATCTTGGTGCTCTCCACTCATACTTGGTTTTTGCTTTTGTTTTTGTTTTCTAATCTGACAAGCCAATAAGAAAATTTCTAAACTGGCAATAATTTCCCGTTACATCAGTATTATATTTACAGTTAGGCAATTAATGAGATGCTATTCCATAACTGAAGTTCTCCTCTTACCTTCCTCTCATTTGCTGAATGAGATTCTTTCACAAAGTGAAAAATCACCAAAAGTCAAGAGCATGCTGCCTGGGAATGTGTGAACTCACTGTGTGCCAGTTTTTCCTGCATCTGTGGGACTCAATATTCCTTTATTTTATGGATAGAATGTGAGATAGTATCAAGGCTTTAAAATGTTTTCTCATGACTAACAACTGAAATATGTACTGAAATAATAAAACTGTTACTGTTCAATTTTCTTTTTTTAAATTCAGTTCCAATATAAGTGAGAGGGCTCTTGTGATGTAAAATCCAACTTATAAACTTCTGTTTTCTGGAGAAGAAGAGCTAGAAATTCCTGTGGACTTAAAAATGTGTGGGTTAGGAGTGGGTGGGGAAACTTGGGTAGAAGGAAATTTGGGTAGAAGAAATGAGTCAGAAAAACAGGAATAACAGGAATGTTCTTTATCTTGTTTGTCTGGAAAGCTAGGGCAAAAAGATGATGCTAAGCATATGGGGTGGTGTTACTTGGCTCTAACCATACTGTGTGCAGCTGCACTTCCTGATTCTTTCAAGCAGGTGAGATACAACTTCCCCCGTGTTCCCACTGCTGTCGGCATTTATCTTCCTTCGGCAATTATCTACACCAGAATGTCTATTTACAGGTCCACTCCCCCACGAAACTGTCACTCCTTGAGGATAAGGAGTATCTTTTCATCTGGCATCCCCCAACATTTATTACCATTATAAGCTGCTCAATAAACAAACTTTTGAACAAGTAAACTTTTAAGTCATTCATTTGACAGTGAAAACATGTGAGAAAGGCCAAGTAGTTTAAATATGTGATACCTGTTAATAAAGGAAAGGCCAGGCATACATCAAGCTGCCTAAATTAGATATCATCTATACCCTGGCTCTCAAAGTGTGGTCCAGAAGTGGCATCAGCATCATCTGGGAGCTTTATAAATGCAGAATCTTGAGCCCCATCTCAGACTCCCTGAATCTGCATTACAATAAGAATGCCAGGTGACTCATGCACAGAAAAGTTTGAGAAGCATTTGCCTATAATAAATGAGTATTAGGATGCCTGAAGAAGTGATGGTATACATGATGGAGAAGAAACAAGGCCATGGCAATGTGATTAATCCAGTGGCCTGCTTAGAAAGTTTTAGAGCTCTCTCTGGACAGAGTGACTTAATGCTCACAGGTGGGAAACTCACTCATACTAGTTCCCCCTGGAACCCTTTCTAGATAGTTCTTCACGCTTTTTCCTTTTTAAAGACACAGCTGCTCTTAATAATTGTCTTTTCTCCTTGGTGCAAAGAGAGTATTTATCGTCAGTATGCTGACATTTGCAGGAGTTTTGGCTTTCTCCACTGAAAATGTGGATGATTGAAAGGATATTGCTGACACCTGAATAAGAAATCCAATGACTCCCAGCTATGTAAATTTAATTATTTCCTTTAATTTTTTTTTTCAGGAATCCTTTTTTCTCTGAGCTTTGGAGAAGTCCTAACAATTTTCATTTAAAAGAAATACAAGTCAGCAGTGGTTCACTGAACAGGCTGACACACAATTTCAGAGGGGGGGAGGCGCTGTGTCTTTAATCTAATTTGTGCTCTCAATTCCCAGCTAATGTATCTAGGGATCCTGATGTATGCATTTATAAGGAGACATCTGTAATGCAGAGTCCAGCTCTCTGCAATTCTCTGAAACATGGGTAAAAAATTAGTCTGGGTTCTTGCAGCTGCCCTACAACATGATAAATCTCTATATACTCACAGATGTAGAAATATTCCCGGCCTGGCCTGAATTCAAATCCCAGAGAAAAGGGAGTGAAGAGCTGGAATTTTTCAGAGAACTTCAGTGGTCCATTTGGAGAGTGAGGCCGATTACACTCCCATCTCTTGAACCCTTTGGAAGTGTGGTCGCAGGCACTGTAGCCATCAAAGTTCACCATGTAGAGGATGTAGCGCTCAGTCTTATCTTCTGGGACGGAGTCCTCATAGTGAGGGCAGAAGACATCCAGGTAGTCGTTGATACAGACATCGATGTGGTAATCACCTCTCTGGAATCTGTTGGCAGAAGAAGAAAAAGATAAGATTATTCTTAGAAGAAAGGCTTTCTGCTTTGAATCTGTGGTGGAAGCCTTTACAGATGCTGCGGCTAAAAGATTTATTATAGTAAGTTTTTACTGCATGCTAGGAGATTTGGGTCATGACTTGAATTGTTGCATTTTCCAAATCTAAGCAACAACAAGCCATTTTATAGAGAGGAATTCTATTACATTTGTTTCAAAATATCCTACAAATGGAATGCTTCATTTTCCTTTTAAGTTTAATAGTTACTCCTTGAAAATGAGGAACTCTATGGAGGTAAGGCTTTGCTGTGGTCTGTTTTTTTTTTTTCTTTTTCTTTTTCTTTCATTCTTAAAATCACATATAATGAAGTAAAGTTTTCATATTCTTGCTAAAATTGTGTTTTGTTTAATAAATGTTTTTGAATAAATGAATAAATTGAAGAATTAATAAATGATTCAATTGTTTTTGTTAGAACTGAGACCATTCTCAGCTTCCTATGCAAATGTAGAGAATTAGAATCATTTAACTGGTTTGAATTAGAATCATAAAATTTAAAAGCTGGAAAGAAAATTCCTGTAACAACACTTCCATTTTAGAGAAAAATAAAAACCTAAGGCATAAAGATGAAGCAGTGAGTAACTGAGCTAGACTTGGAATTCCAGGCTTCGAATCTTAGTCCAGTGTTTTTCTTAATAGATCGGTTTACATCACAAACTCATTTTAGCCCGCCTTTCTTCTGATGCTCTATCTATTTCCATATTAAGGAAATTGAAACTACCTAAAATCAGAATTTCCTCTCACATTTCTTTTAATAATATAGGTCGTATTCTAGGGCTGGACAAGTAGTGAAAATAACAAGCCAGATGAGAATAGCAAAGAAACCCCACAAAAACAGCCAGTTCATCCCGATATAGTTAATACAAACACACATTTATACCACAGCACATATCACATTGTCTGCTTCAAACCTTATCTTACAAAAGTTTTGCTTATCTTTTAAAACTAATATGCCTTTCCCCATCATTTGAAGAGTATTTCTCAGGACACAGTGATATGTGAACCAGGAATTATAATAGACACAAGTTTCTCAGTCTAAAATCAGGGTGGAGGGAAGCGGCTGTGGCTCAATCGATAGGGCTCCCTTTTACCATATGGGAGGCCCC
>JAQZBX010068044.1:0-15820 GCA_029593785.1 Cabassous unicinctus
GTCCATTCGCTGTGTGTCTTCTCCGTGTCTGCTTATCTTCCCCTTGCTGTGAAGTCCCGCTGCATCAGCCCCTTGCGCCGTGCGGGCCGGCCTGCCCTCACAAAGAGGCCCCGGGAAGCGAACCCGGGGCCTCACACGTGGTAAACGGGGGCTCTATCGGTTGAGCCACACCCGCTTCCTGTTGTGAGGGCTTGCTGCATCAGCCCACTAGGCTGCGTGTGGGCCGGCCTGCCCTCACAAGGAGGCCCCGGAAAGCGAACCCGGGGCCTCCCATATGGTAAACGGGGGCTCTTTCAACTGAGCCACTCCCGCTTCCCTACTGCATTTCACTTTTTAAAATATTCAAGGTCAACTTCCAGAATCACTGAATCCGTTTTGTTTTTCCTACTGGTAGTACATAAATGTTCCCTCCTCCCCATATTCTTACTAATAATTTGACATTATCCAGCTTTCTAATTTTGACTATTTTTATAGTTGTAAAGAGATGTTTCTTTGTGGTTTTAATCTGCACAACTTGTATAAATAATGATTTTGAGCCTTTCTGACTCTATATTTAGACTTCTACAAATTGCTTGTTTCTGGCCTTTGCTTATTTTTAAAGTTGTGTTTATTGCCTTTTCCTTGTTTTATTGGAGTTCTTTGTATCACCTAGAGATTAATTCATGGTTGATTTTGGATCTTTAATGTATCTTCTTTTGGGTTGCCACTTTGCTGTTAACTTTGTCCATGGTATCTTTCATTAAAGAGAAATCCTTAATTTTGATTTAATGAAACACATACACACACACACACACATATAGAAGCTTTTTATCTTGTGCTTTGGGAGTCTTTTTTTAAAAGAAATATTTCAAATTTCTAATTCACAAAAATATTCTCCTATATTTTCTTTGTATTTACACCTTTCTCATTCAGATCTTTATTTCAAATGTAATCCATCTTTGTATATGGTATATGGTAGGGATTCAACCTTGTTTTTCTCCTTATAGTGAGCAAGTTTTCCTAATAAAATTGACTAAATTATCCATCATTTCCCCATTGTTTTGAGGTGCCATCTTTATCATATTTCAAGTACTCTTGGACCTAGTTCTGAATTTTGTATTCTCTTCCACTTTTTTCCTATTTTCCTATTCTAGTGGCAGAAACACACTTTAAAAATGCTATGGTACTGAAGTTCATGCTTGAATTGGAGGAAGGAGCCAGAATACCATACTTGTTTACCACCTTGTCGGCAACAAATCATAACTTTTTTCTTGAAGTCCCTAGATAAACACTACAAGGAGGAGGAAAGCCAAAAATAGCAAACAATGTGAGGAGAGAGTGACAATTCTTAGTTACTTGAAACTTTCCAGCCTTGAGACTCATATGGAGTTTACTTTCTTTTGATGTCAAAAGGATATGTTCCTTGAAGTATATCCCCAAACGACTTAGTAAATTAAGCCCTTCTTGGATAGGTATGGCTTTCTCACCAGCCTCTCAGTGTATACCATCATTTCCATTTCTACCTCTAGTAGCACTAGATCTTACCCTTATTACTCATCTCTTGATTCTACAATAGCCACTTAAATGTTTATCTCAGCCACACCTTCTGGCCCTATTCCACCCTATATGCTGTTATAAAATTTATCTGAAACTAATCTTGTACAGGATGGGATATCTTCAGTGAATCTCCTTGGACAAAAATATACAGCTCAAATTCTTTGCCTGGCATTCAACCTACCCCATGGCCCTAACCACTTCTCCCAAGCTTTCTCCTCAGTACCTGTTTATATGTACATAGCACTTAGTCTTCAGATAAAACTATACTACTTTCTTTTCTCCAGGTATGCCCAATGTCCTCCCACCTCTGTGTATGAAAATAATACATTTTAGAACTTAAAGCAAACTTGGAGATGATCTAGCACAATCCTCATTATACAGTGAAAATTGAGGACCATGTTGTTATTAGTAAGTAGGACTGACACTCAACTTTGGATCTCAGATTCTCAGGCCAATACTATTTCTACTATGCCAAATTTACTTTGTTCATGCCCTTTACTGTCTATAATCTTTTTCTCAACAACACTTCCCTCCCTAATCTGACTTTCAAAGTCCTGCCCTTCCTGAAGGGTTTGAATGTTTACCTCTCCATCAAAGCTTTCCCCGATTCTCTTGGTCAAAGTGTACTCTTCCTTCTCTGATTTAGTGTAAAACTGAGCATCTCTCTTCATGAACTTCTCATATTCAACCCTGTACTTGGGTGTTTGTGCCATGTTATCTCACTCCTCCTAAAATGTATGTTTCTCGCAAGGAGGAACTATGTCATGCCTTTTGATATTCAGCACATTGAAAGAACCCAAATAATGTTTGAATGAAGCCATGAAAGCAATTGCATAATGAATTACCCAAGAGTGATTGGCAGCCTATCCAGCCATAGGACTTAAGTGCAGAGGTGGAAGAGAGAGGATCTGGAATAGTCTGTTCTTCTTTATCTTTAGCCGAAACTAAATGGCTTGAAATTTTGCCATGAATTTCCACTTCTGTGATTTGCAGGTAATCTTACATCATCTTAAAATGGGCATTATAACAGCTTATTGTCACATTTTCCAAGTGTAAAACTAATCACACAGCTATTAGAGGTATCATATAGCTATAAAATATTAAAAAATCAGGAAGAATCTAACGAGAATCAGACAGTGGCTTCAAGAGTCATTTGGTAGTTTTTCTCTTTCTTATTTTTTTAAGTTTTTCCTCACAGCAACATGTGAATGAGTGATGCCAAGTGTGTTGATGCGAGTGTCAGGTAACAGAGAGCCAAAAGGGAGCAATGAGTATGAAAAAAAATAGGATAATTAGGTTCCTTAAAAAAAAGGAATAACTGGTTGTGAATAACAATATTGTTGCTGAATAGGAAGCATATGCAGTTAAAAGATATTTTTAAAGTTCTAAGCAAAAGTCAAGCTGCAAGAAGTAAAGAAGTGGACATTGTGACATGCTGGCTAAAGGCTCAGCAAGATCCTTAAGGCTGGCAACAAAGCAGCAACAGTTAGCATTATTTTTTTAAAGAAAAAATGGAAATTTTTTTTTAGCTGGGTCCCAGGCCCCAGTTTCTCTGGGAGAAAGGCACAAGATGAATTTGATATTAAGGAGTGATACATTTAATCATTTAAGAATTTTTACTTGTTAGAATTTGGAGGATGGGTAAAATGTTATTCACTCACTCCCCAACTTATAGAGATTGACAAACTGTAAATAATGACGGAAAACACTAGGTTGGGTTTAGTTTTTGTTTTTCTTATTAGGTTTCTCTCTATTGGTTGAAACACTATTGATTTAATAATGGATTTGTTTTGTTGCTGGCCACTTGTAGCAGCTGTTTATAAAATAACATATTTCGTTGGATCAGTATAACTTCCAAGTACTGTCTTGTCCAAAATTTAATAGATTAAATGGCAGTGTTACTCTTGTAATTTTTTCCAAACTTATATCTTTATGAAAAAAACAGAATACTAATGGCTTTCTAGAAATATTTTCTAGTCCAAATCAAATATTGTTGTCAAATATACTTATAGAGAAAACTTAAAATTTGAATTTTTACAGGTATTTTTGGAGAGCATTTTTTAAAAGAAACTTTATTTGATCATCAGATTCCATTGCATGTCAGAAAAGTACAATGATTAAGAGTTTGCCTTATGATATCTTAGATTGACTCCTAATTCATTATCTATACTCTTTATGACTCAGGAACTCTACTTCAGCTCTCCAAAACTCTGTTCACTATTCTGAAAAATGGACATTGTATGGGATTCTAGTAAGGATTAAATATAATTGTTATATTAAGCAGTTAGTACAATGTCTGAAACATGTTAAGTTCTTAATAAATGGTATCAACTATTAGTAGTGGTATCAGTACAATCATCATTGTTGTCATCAGCAACATTATAATAGTCATAGCTCAGGACAGATAAAATTTAAAGTGATTATACTGATGTCATGTCTAAACATAAACTGGTTCAAGCAATCATTGGAATTATTCATGGATGATCTTTCTATTTTAATCCTAAAATCATGCAAAATTCTGGAAAATTTAATTCCCTGATAACTTCTAAAAATAATAAAATATAGCTATAAAGAATAAAATATGTGGCACCTAATTTAGAAAAGCAAATCTAATTGTGTTTACACTCCTGTTTACAGTCCTCCAATGACTTCTCACTGCCCTTAGAATAAAATTGAGACTATATAACATGCTCTTCAAAGCATTCCAAATGGAGTTCTGGGAAGATGGCATCAGAGTAGACAGGCAGGGCTCCATTTGCTCAGAAAAACAATGGAGAAGGGGCCAAAAGTTGTCTGAGGGACCAGATTTTGGGGTTAGTAGACCAGGAGAGTGCTGTGCAACCCAGTAGGGCAAGGGACAGAAAAACAGAGAACCCAAAAAAACAAATGTGAGTTATTAAACCCACAGATAGGGCCGGGAAGGGCCCTATCCCCTACCCTCAAGGCATGAAGCCTGGATTAAACCCCTGGCTCACTGCAGCCAACTGAGAGGGGAACAGATGTCTTCCTCCCTGTCAGCTGTTACAAGAGAATAAGGAGGGGACATAGCAGAGCAGAAAGTGGTTTCTCTTTAGCGAATTGAGCCAGCAGAGCCCACTTTGAATTTCAGTTCTGGTTAGACCAGAAACATGGGAAAGCGGAGGTTGAAAGAAGCGCCTCTGTGGAAAAGTTTGCCTATGAGTGCCATCTGCTGGCCAGCTAGAAAATTGCAAGGAGGAAAACTGCTTTTAGGTCTCTCTTTAGCCCTAATCCCTGGGAGAAAATCTGTGCCCCTTTAGTGAGTCCCTGGCCAGATTTTGCTAACTTAAGCTGGGCAATTTTAAAGACTCAGAATAAATTGGGAAAAACATCAAAGAAGAGCTGTGGAAAAAAAAACTAGGAAAAAGAGAGAAATTCATCATCAGAGTAAATTCACTAACATATTCAATGCCTAGACATCAGCAAAAGATTACAAGCCATACTAAGAAACAGGAAGAGATGACCATACTAGGAAACAGGAAGAGATGTCCCAGACAAAGGAACAAACCAAATATCCTGACAAGATTCAAGATTTAAAACAACTAATCAGTGATAATCACACGAATCTCCTAAATCAATTGAAGGAAAATATGACTAAAGAGATAAAGGATATTAAGAAGATACTAGGTGAGTATCAAGAAAAATTTGAAAGCCTGCAAAGGAGAGTAACAGAGCTTATGAGAATTGAAGACTCAATGGATGAGATTAAAAATACATTAGAGGAACATAGCAGCAGATTTGAATTGCTTGAAGACAGAATTAGTGATTTTGAGGACAGAGCATCTGAACTGGAAAAGACAGCAGAACAGAAAGAGAAAAGAATGGAAAGAATGGAGTAGGGTCTCAGGGAATTGAATGACAATGCAAAACACACAAATATGCATTTTCAGTGTCCCAGAAGGAGAAGAGAATGGAAAAGGGTCAGTAAGAATATTTGAGGAGATAATGACTAAAAACCTCCCAACCTTATGAAGGGCATAAATATCAATATCCAAGAAAGGCAACACAGCCCAAACAGAATAAATCTGAATAGACCTACTCCAAGACACCTACTATTCAGAATGACAAATACCAGAGATAAAGAGAGGATTTTGAAAACAGCAAGAAAAAACACAACATCACATAGTAGGGAACCTCAATAAGATTAAGTGCTGACCTCTCATCAGAAACAATGAAGGTGAGAAGAAAGTGATATGATATATTTAAGGCATTGAAAGAGAAAACTGCCAGCCAAGAATTCTGTATCCAGCAAAACTGTCCTTCAAAAATGAGGATGAGTTAAAAGTCTTCACACACAAACAAAACCTGTGAGAGTATGTTACCAAAAGACCAGAAATATAAGAGATAGGAAATGGGAATTCTGGAGCCTGAAGGGAAAAAACAAGGGCAAGATACTTGGAGATGAGTATAGAAATGAAGATTATTAGGAAGGGGAAATTAAAGGGTAAAAAGATAGACAATAGTAAGATATGACAATGGAAAGCCAAAAGATAAATTGGATGAATTAAATAAAACCTTTACAATAATAACATTGAATGTTAATGGCTTGAACTCCCCAATCAAAAGACATATACTGATAGAATGGATAAAAAATATGAGCCATCTATATGCTGTCTACAGTAGACTCATCTCAGATATAAGGGCACAACCAGAATGAAAGTGAAAGATTGAAAAAAGATATCCCACTCAAATAGTAATCAAAAAAGAGCTGGAGTAGCGATACTAATATTAGACAAAATAGATTTTTAATGCAAAACTGTTATAAGTGATGAAGAAGGTCATTATATATTAATAAAATGAGCAATTTACCAATGGTGAAAGACTGAAAGCTTTCCTGCTGAGATTAGGAACAAGGCAAGGATGCCCACTGTCACCACTGTTACTTAATATTGTGCTAGAAGTTCTAGCTAGAGCAATTAGGGTAGATAAAGAAATAAAAGGCACCCAAATAGGAAAGGAAGAAGTAAAACTTTCACTGTTCACTGATGATATGGTCCTATATCTAGAAAAATCCTGGAAAATCCACAAAAAAAGCTACTTGAATGAATAGACAAGTTCAGCAAAGTGGCAGGATACACATTAATACACAAAATCAATAGAGTTCCCTTGAATCTAAAAATAAAAAATAAAATCTAAAAAAAAAAAGACAAATGACTCAATTTTAAAAATGAGGAAAAGATTTGAATAGAAATTTGTCCAAGGAAGAAATATAAATGGCAAAGAAACACATGAAGAAATGTTCAACATCACTAGCGTTTATGGAAATGCAAATCAAAACTACAATGAGATATCATTTCACACTTATTAGAATGGCCACTATTAAAAATATGGAAAACTGTAAGTGTTGGAGAGGATGTGGAGTGATAGAAATGCTTATTCACTGTTGATGGGAATGTAGAATGGTACAGCCACTGTGGAGGACTGTTTGGCAGTTCCTAAGTGTAGCAGTTTGATAATATTGATGAATTCCAAAAGGAAATATTGGATTATGTTTGTAAACTGGTCTTTTCCTCTGGGCGTGATTAAATATCATTAGGGCTTTGATTGGCCACGTCAGTAGGACTCACAGAGAAAATGACATGGCAGAAGAGTGAGTTGGAGTTTTGATGCAGAGTTTTTTGAACTGGAGCCCAGGAAGTGAACACACAGGAGAAAAACAGAGGAATAGAGACGACTCCTTAGACATGGCAGAAGCCCCGGGATGAGAGACAGAGCTGTTCGCCTGATAGTCTACAGTTGGCCTTGTGTAGAGAGCACAAGCATCTGAGCCCGGAGAGAAACTGAACCCTGGGAAGAGAGGAACCCAAGAAGACTGAACCCTCACAGACATTGGCACCCATCTTGCCCCAACATGTGGCAATGGACTTTGTTGAGGGAAGTAACTTATGCTTTTTTTTTTTAATAACTAAAATTTTTTTTTCTTTTAAAGATATTTAGATTACATAAATGTTACACAAAAAATATACGAATTCCCATATGCCCCACCTCCCACACCTCCCACAACCTCCCACATAAACATCCTTCATTAGTGTGGCACATCACCTGCAACAGATAAACACATCCTGGGGCTTTGCCATTAAGCATGGACCATAGTTCACATTGTAGACCACACTCTCTCCCACACAGTTCTGCATGTTATATGATGATATAAAATGGCCTATATCTATCATTGCAATGTCACACAGGACCATTCCCAAGTCCCGAAAAAGCCCCTGTATTACAACTGCTTTTCCCTCTCCCTGCCTCCAGAGCTTCCAGTGGCCACTGGCCTCCATATTAATGTTGTAATTCCTTCCATGGCTTGAATCACAATATGTCTATAATAGAATTCCAGTAAGTCCACTCTAGTCCATAGTTGTTCCCCTAATCCTGAGGAGTCTGGGATGGTGATGTCCACTCCACCTCCAATTGAGAAGGGGCTTATATCCCATGGATAAGATGGATGGGATTATCCTGCCTGCAGCTGCAGATGCTCTCCATTCCCTGGGATTGCCATCATCTCCCCACCTGGTGTCCTGGGTGAGTCCGTTGAGCTATAGAGTAGGACTTGCAGCTCCACTGAGATTCCGGTCCCAGCTGGCACATGGACAGACCAAAGACTCCAGTCTCTGAAAGTACACCTACAAACTCCAGCACCATATATAGGTTTGAATAGAAGGGACAGATGGACCATGTGCAGGGAAGACATATTTGAGTCCAACTCTGTCACTCTCAGGAGCACAGATTCCAAAGTAGGGCCCACTGATAAGGCACCAAACTCTGGAGCTGTCTGCCCTGATGTAGGACCTGGGTGTCTCCAGAGCCCTCAGCAGTCCCGCTAATTAGGGTGACATCCACATTGGAAACCTATGAGGTCCTACGAGATGTGCATAAGCGTTACCTCTGGGATGACCACCCGACTCACTTTGAAGTCTCTTAGCCATATGAACTCATTTGTTTTTACCTTTTCCCCCTTTTATTCAAGGTCTTTTTCCAGTCGTATTGCCAGTTGGCACTTGGCAGTAATCCTTCGTTGCCAGGGAGGCTCATCCCTGGGAGTCATGTCCCACGCTGGGAAGAAGATAATGCATTCATATGCTGAGTTTGGCTTAGAAGGAGGCCACATTTGAGCAACAAGGAGGCTCTCAGGAGGCAACCCTTAGGCACCCCATAACAATAGGCTGACTTTCAATTTCAAGAGCAAAGACTCATAAGGCTAGTCATCAATAACAAGAGCCCATCAGTGGATCATCCTCCTTTGCCAGACACTGCCCCTGCACTTGGGGGACTGTTGCTGCTCCCTTGGAGAATGTGGCAGAGCTCTCCAGGATGGGAATTCAGTATTCTTTCATTTATTGAGTGATTCTCTACCCACTGCGACCATGCCCCATGAGCATTTGAACAATTTTATATACCTTTTATATATGTTCAGGTGAACTTCCTCCCATGCACCCCCCATCCTTGACACCCCCACCAACGATCCTCTCCCTCCCCAGTTGTAACCCTTCTGTGATCCAAAGCTTCTTTAAAGATGAGGCCAATACAATAGCCAAATACAATTAATAGGAAAATGGAATAGTCATGATAAGTTTAAATATAAGAAATAAAATACATGAAAACTTAAAAAAAAACTAAAAATAAAATAAAATTGAAAGATTGGGATATTTATAAAATGAAAAATATTTTAAAAAATTTAAAAAAAAATTTTTTTTTACATTTTGCCTTTTATTACTACAATATCTGGTATCCAGTCTGTACCGTGGCACCTTCCCCCTCTCATTCCCGTGTCTCACTATTTTTCCTTTTGTTTTCAAAGAAATTTTAGGTCACAGCAAAATCACACACAGAATACAAGGGTCTCTCATATACCCAAACTCCTCCCCCTTTCCTCACCCCATATTAATACCTTTTTATATGTGGATGGTAGTATTGTTATAACTGATATACAAATAGTGAAACGTAGCTACTAAACATTGTCAATGGTTTACAGTATGGTTTACATTTTAGACCATACACTTTTATAAATTTTGATGATGTTTACCATGTCCCGTGTCCATCACTGTAAGGTAATGAAGAACATTTCCACTGACCACTAAATACCCCCTCTTTGAAATATTCTGTTCTTCTCTCCCCATCTCCCCGCTGCCCACAACGACCCCCTGGCTTGTCTCGTTGGATGACAAGATTCATAGTTACATGGCAACAAGAGGTTTTGACACACTGGTTTGTCCTCCCCTATTAGGAACCGCCTTTCCTCTTGAGAGACTCCCGCCTGTCTATTTCTGAATGAATCGATCCTCCCAAAGATGGGAGTCCAATTCCTTTCCACTCATTATGTGGGTCTTCACCCACTGATACAACACATTATGACAGAATGAACATTCACACTCTCCCTAGAAGCCTGCTCCAGGTGCTCCCTGTCCTGAATGCCCCCCCCACCAACCAGCACCTTAAACCAGTGACCCTTCCTTGTCATACTGCTATAAGAGCATTCCCACCTCTTTACTTTCAGCCTCATACCTACAAATCCCAAGTGTTCATCTGGTGGTCCCTCCAGGTGGTTCCTCTCCCAACTCTTCACCCAGTGTCCTGGGTATTCTAACCCACCCTTCCCAATCTAGCCACCTATCAACCCTGCACCACCCAACCCAATAATATCACTACCCTCCTGTCCTATCCCTTCAATACACAACAGCACTCTATCACTTTACCATAGATTACGTCCATATGGGTAATGGCTCACAACTTTCTCTTCTCTTTCTCTTTCTTGTAAACCTACCTTTCAGACAATAGCTCTCTTAGACTGCTCAGTTTTCTTAATTCATATCAGTGAGGTCAAGTAACGTTCATCCTTCAATGCCAGGCTTGCTTCACTCAACATAAGGTCTTCAAGATTCATCCATGTTATCCCACGTGTTAGCACTTTATTCCTTCTTACAGCTGAGTAATATTCCATTGTATGAATGTAGCACATTTTGTTTATCCATTCATCTGTTGATGGGCACCTGGATTGATTCCAACTTTTGGCAATAGTGAACAACACCACTATGAACATTGGTGTGCATATATCTGTTTGTGTCTTTTCTTTCAATTCTTCTGGGTATATACCCAGGAGTGGAATTGCTGGACCATACGGAAGATCTATACTTAGTTTTTTGAGGAACCACCATACTGTTCTCCACAGTGGCTGGACCATTCCACAATCCCACCAGCAGTGGATGAGGGTTCCCATTCCTCCACATCCTCTCCAACATTTATGGTCTGCTGTTTTTTTAATAATCGCCATTCTAATGGATGTTAGATGGTATCTCATTGTAGTTTTCATTTGCATTGCCCTAATAGCTAGTGATGTTGAGCATCTTTTCATGTGCTTTTTAGCCATTTGAATTTCTTCCTTGGAGAAGTGTCTTTTCAGGTCACTTGCCCATTTTTTAAATGGGTTGTTTGTCTTTTTATTTTCGAGGTATAGGATCTCTTTATATATGCAGTATATTAGGCTCCTATCAGATATATGGTTGCCAAATATTTTCTCCAATTGGGTAGGCTGCGTTTTTATTTTCTTGACAACGTCCTTTGAGGTGCAAAAGGTTTTAATTTTGAGGAGATCCCATTTATCTATTTTTTCTTTTGCTGCTCATGCTTTGGGTGTGAAGTTCATGAAACCATTTCCTATTACAAGGTTCTGTAGATGCTTCCCTAATCTTCCAAGGTCTTTATGGTTTTGGGTCTTATATTTAGATCTTTGATCCATCTTGAGTTGATTTTTGTATAAGGTGTGAGATGGTGTCCCTCTGTCATTCTTTTGGATATGGATATCCAGTTTTCCAAACACCACTTGTTGAAGAGGCCATTCTCTCCCAACTGAATGGGCTTGGTGGCCTTGTCAAATATCAGATGACTGTATATGTGAGGATCTATATTGTAACTCTCAATTTGGTTCCATTGGTCAGTATGTCTATCCTTGTGCCAATACCAGGCAGTTTTGACCACTGTAGCTTTGTACTATGTTTTAAAGTCAGGTAGTGTGATACCTCCAACTTCATTTTTCTTTTTCAATATGTCTTTGGCAATTCGGGGCCTCTTACCCTTCCAAGTAAATTTTGTAGTTAGTTTTTCCAGTTCATTAAAAAATACAGTGTTGATTTTTATTGGGATTACATTAAATCTGTAGATTAGTTTGGGTAGGATAGACATCTTGATGATGTTTAGTCTTCCTATCCATGAACAGGGAATATTCTTCCATTTATTTAAGTCTTCTTGGATTTCCTTTAACAGCGTTGTGTAGTTCTCTGTATATAAGTCCTTTACATCTTTAGTTAAATTTATTCCTAGGTATTTGATTCTTTTAGTTACTATTATAAATGGTGTTTTTTTCTTGATTTCCTCCTCAGATTGTTCATTATTGGTGTACAGAAATGCTACTGATTTTTCAGCATTGTTCTTATAGCCTGCAACTTTACTGAACTCCTTTATAAGTTCTAGAAGCTTTGTTGTAGATTTCTCAGGGCTTTCTATGTATAGGATCACATCGTCTGCAAATAATGAAGTTTTTACTTCTTCTTTTCCAATTTGGATGCCTTTTATATCTTTTTCTTACCTCAGTGCTCAAGCTAGTACTTCTAAGATGATGTTAAATAGGAATGGTGATAGTGGGCATCCTTGTCTTGTTCCCTATCTCGAGGGAATGCTTTTAGGATTTCACCATTGAAGATGATGTTAGCTTTGAGTTTTTTATATATACCCTTTATCATGTTGAGAAAGTTTCCTTCTGTTCCTATCTTTTGCAGTGTTTTTATCAGGAAAGAGTGCTGTATTTTGTTGAATGCTTTCCGCATCTATAGAGATAATCATGCAATTTTTTTTCTTTCAATATGTTAGTGTGGTATATTACATCAATTGATTTTCTTATGTTGATCCATCCTTGCATACCTGGGATGAAATCCACTTGGTCATGGTGTATAATTCTTTTGATATGTTGTTGAATGCAATTAGCAAGTATTTTGTTGAGGATTTTAGCATCTAGGTTCATTAGAGAGATTGGTCTGTAATTTTCCTTTCTTGTGGTATCTTTGTTTGTCTTTGGTATTTGGTATTAGGGTAATTTTGGCATCATAGAATGAGTTAGGCAATGTTCCTTCTACTTCTATTTTTTTGGAAGAGCTTAAGCAGGATTGGTGTTAGTTCTTTCTAGAATGTTTGGTAGAATTCACCTGTGAAGCCATCTGTTCCTGGCCTCTTCTTAGTTGGAAGGTTTTTGATGACTGATGACTGAGTCTATCTCTTTACTTGTAATTGGACTGTTGAGTTCATCAATTTCTTCTTTCGTCAATGTAGGCTGCTTGTGAGTGTCTAGGAATTTGTCAATTTCCTCTAAATTACCATTCTTGTTAGCACATAATTTTTCAAAGTATCCTCTTATGATACTCTTTATTTCTGTTGGGTCAGTAGTGATATCCACTTCCTCATTCCTTATTTTGTGTATTTGCATCTGCTCTCTGTTTTTCTTTGTTAGTCTGGCTAAGGGTTTGTCAATTTTATTGATCTTTTCGAAGAACCAGCTTTTGTTTATTTTTTCTAGTGCTTTCTTATTTTCTATTTTGTTTAGTTCTGCTGTAATCTTTGTTATTTCCTTCTTTCTACTTCCTTTGGGGTTAGTTTGTTGTTGTTTCTCCAATTCCTCCAGGTGTGCAGTTAGGTCTTCAAATTTAGCTCTTTCTTCTTTTTTAATATATGCATTTATGGGTATGAATTTCCCTCTCAGTACAGCTTTGGCTGCATCCCATAGGTTTTGATATGTTGTGTTGTCATTTTCATTCTTTTCAAGGTAGTTACTGATTTCTTTTGAGATTTCCTCCTTGACCCTTGTCTAAGAGTATGTTGTTTAACTTCCATATCTTTGTGTCTAATCTGGTTCTCTGGCCCTTAGTGATTTCCAATTTTATTCCATTGTCTTCAGAGAAATTACTTTGTATAATCTCAGTCTTTCTGAATTCATTGAGAGTTGTTCTGTGGCCTAGCATGTGGTCTGTCTTGGAGTATGATCCATATGCACTCAAGAAGAATGTATATCCCGCTGTATTTGGGTGTAGCATTCTGTATATGTCTATTAGGTCCAGCTCCTCTAATGTATTATTCAGAGTCTTTGTTTCTTTATTGATTCTCTGCCTAGATGTTCTGTCTAATGGTGGTAATGGTGTATTAAAGTCCCCCACTATAATTGTAGAGGCATTTATGTCTCCACTTAGTTTTTCCAGTATTTGCTTCATGTATTTTGAGGCGCCCTGATTAGGTGCATAAATGTTTATGATTGTTCTTTCTTCTTGAAAGATTACCCCTTTTACTAATATATAGTGTCCATCTTTGTCTCTTACAGTAGTTTAGCATTTAAAGTCAATTTTGTCTGATATTAGTATAGCTGCTCCTGCCCTTTTTCGGTTATTGTTTGTTTTTAAATTTGTTTTTCAGCCATTCACTTTCAGTCTCCTTGAATCCCTGGGTCTAAGGTGGGTTTCTTGTAGACAACATTATAGATGGGTCATATTTCCTTATCTATTCTGCCAATCTGTGTCTCTTGACTGGTGAGTTTAATCCATTAACATTCAGTGTTATTACTCTCATGGAATTTCTTACATCAGCCATATTTTCTTTGGGTTTATGTATGTTATATGTTGTTTTTATTTCTCTTTTTGTCTTTTTAGTTGTTCTTTCCTTTCAGCCTGTAGAACTTCCTTTAGCATTTCTTGAAGGGCAGGTTTCTTATTGGCATACTCTCTTAATTTCTGTTTATCTGTGAATATTTTGAACTCTCCATCATTTTTGAATGCAAGCTTTGCTGGATAGAGAATTCATGGCTGGAAGTTTTTTTTCTTTTAGTATCTTGTCTATGTCATACCACTGTCTTCTTGCCTCCATGGTTTCAGATGAGAAGTCAGCACTTAATCTTATTGAGCTTCCCTTGTATGTGATGGTTCTCTTTTCTCTTGCTGCCTTGAATATTTTCTCCTTGTCTTTAGCATTTTGACATTTTGACAAGTATATGTCTTGGAGTAGGCCTGCTGGGATTCCTACTGTTTGGGGTGCGTTGTGCTTCCTGGACATATACGTCCATCTCCCTCAATGGGGTTGGAAAGTTTCCAGTCATTATTTCCTTCAACACTTCTTCTGTTCCCTTTCCCTTCTCTTCTCCCTCTGGGATGCCTATAATGAATATGTTTGTGCATTTTGTATTGTCGTTTAAATCCCTAAGTCCCTGCTGGATTTTTTTCTATCTTTTTATCTATCTTTTCTACCATCTGTTTGATTTCAGATGTACTGTCTTTCTTCTGCCTTTTCAAATCTGCTGTTATGTGATTCCAGCGTCTTTTTGATTTCTTGGATTTTGCCATTCATCACCATCATATCCGTTATCTTTTTATGTATATTTACAATTTCTTCAGTATGTTCTCCCAGTGTCTTCATAATATCCTTAATCTCTTCCTTCACTTCATTAGGTTGGTCCAAGATATTTGTTTGGACAGCTTTGATTAGTTGTTCGATGTTCTGCATCTCTTTTTGGTTTTTAGTTTGTTCATTGGACTGGTCCATGTCTTCATTTTCCTCAGTATTGTTTGTAATTTTTTGCTGTTCTCTGGTCATAATTTTATCTTGATGGGTTTATTCAGTTGATTAGCTTCTCTCTCTGCTCTAGAGTTTAATTTAGCTGATAGTTCTGTGTGTGTGTGTGTTAAGTTTTCTCTTTGACACTTTGTTTGCTTGTTCTATTTCCTTGCTGTTTTCTATGTTCCCTTGAAGGAAAAAGATTAGAGCCAGAGAAATCGAAAGAGGTAAGAAAGGTAAAAGGATAATAGTAATAATAATAAAAGTTAGAAAAGAGGCCATATAAGACTTAGTAAAATGAATATTTAACTTATGTAAGCCATGTAAAATAATAGGGGAAAAAAAAGTGGAGTACCCACAATGGAATGGGAAGCTAAATAGAGAAAAATATATAGAATGATTTAAAAGGCCAGAATGATGAGGAGAGAGAGAAAGAGTAAAGACAGGGCTGAAAGGAAAAAGTTAATAAAAAAAAGAAAGCAGAATAGACAAGATAGAAATCGAAACCAGTGAAGTTGAGGACTAATGAAAAAAGGTGGAATGTAAGAACCACAACAGAAAGCAGAAGATAGAAAGATGAAGGAAGAAAAAGAGATAGCACTGGTAGACAAAATCAATATACACAGAAAATGGGAAATCAAGGAAGAAGAAGCATAGCAAAGAAGAAACAAGCTAGCAGCACCTAATTTTT
>JAQZBX010068045.1:0-15817 GCA_029593785.1 Cabassous unicinctus
TTTAAAACCACATATCTAATAAGGGTTTAATATATGGAATATATATAAAGAAATCCTACAGTTAAAGAGCAAAAATACAAACAACCTCATTTTAAAATGGGCAAAGGATTTGAACAGACATTTCTCCAAAAAAGATATACAACTGACTAAAAAAGACATGAAAAAATGCTCAACACCATTAGTTATTATGAAAATACAAATCAAAACCATAATGAGATACCACTTCATACCCACTAGAATGGCTTCTATTAAAACAAACAAAACAGAATATAACAAGTGATGGAGAGTATGTGGAGAAATAGGAGCACTTTTTAATTGTGGGTGGGAATGTAAAATGATGCAGCCTCTGTGAAAACAGTTTGGCAGTACCCCAGAAAGTTAAGTATAGAATTACTATATGCCCTGTAATTCCTACATCTAAGTATATACTCAAAAGAATTGAAAGCAAGGACTCAAATGGATATTTGCACACTGATGTTCATAGTGGCATTATCCACATTTGCCAAAAGATGGAAGCAACCCATCGGTCCATTAACTGATGAGTGGATAAACAAAATATGGTACATAAGTACAATGGAATATTACTCAGCTATACAAAGGAATTGAAGTTCTGAAATATGTGACAGCATGGCTGAACCTTGAAAATATCATGGAGTGAAATAAGCCAGGTGTAAAAGGAAAAATATTGCATGATCTCACTTACATTAAATGATTAGAATAAGCAAATTCATAGAAACAAAAACTAGAATACAGGTTACCAGGGGCCAGGGTGGGTGCAGGGAATAGAGAGTTTATATTTATTGGGTACAGAGTTTCTATTTGGATTGATGGAGAAGTTTTGGTACTGGATGGTGGTAATAGTAGCACAACATTGTGAATGTGTATTATTTAATTTCCAATATTTGTAAATTTTCCTTGGTTATTGATTTCTAATTCATTCAGTTTGGGTTAGATAAAATACATTACATGATTTCAATATTTTAAAATTTAATGAGACTTGTTTTGAAACTTAACATATGGTCTATCCTGGAGAGTGAACCATGTGCATTGGAGAATAATGTTTATTCTGCTGCTGTTGGGTGAAGTATTCTGTAAGTGTCTGCTAGGTCTAGTTGGTTTTAGTATTGTTCAAGTCTTCTGTTTACTTATTTATCTTCCGCCTTGATATTTTATCCATTATTGAAAGTTCTGTTAATGTAGAACCATCTATTTCTCCACTCAAATCTGTCAATATTTTCCTCATATATTTTGGGGCTATGCCATTAGGTGCAAATACATTTAAAATTGTATGTGTTCTTATTGAATTGACCCTTTTATTAGTATACAGTAAAATTCTTTGTACTTTGTGACAGTTCTTTACTTAACGTCTATTTTATCTGATATTATTATAGCTGCCCTAATTGTCTTGGGTTTACAATTGCATAGTATTTTTCCCCATCATTTCACTTTCAACCCACTTGCAACTCAGAATTTAAGCTGAGTCACTTGTAAAAGGCATTGGACTCACCCAGGACAACTAAAAAGGAGATGATGATGGACAACGACCATCCCAAGGAACCAAGATAGTCTCACAACTGCAAGCAAGAGAGTCCCATCCACCTGCCCCATGTGATCGAAGCCCCCTCTTAATTAGAGGTGGAGTGGAAATCATCATCCCAGAATCCTCAGGATTGGGGAATGAACTATGGACTAGAGTGGACTTACTGGTATTCTACTCTAGACTTACTATGATTCTAGCAATGGAAGAAATTACAACATTGATATGGAGGCAGTAGCCACTGGAGGCTCTGAGGGCAAGGAGAGGGAAAAACAGGTGTAATACGGGGGCATTTTCGGGACTTGGGAATTGTACTGAATGACTTTGCAATGACAGATAAAGGCCATTATATATCTTCCCATAACCTACAGAATTGAGTGGGAGAGAATGTAAACTATAATCCATGCTTAGTGGCAATACTCCAAAATGTGTTCATCAATTGTAGTGACTATACCACACTAATGATGTTGTTAATGTGGGAAAGTGTGGGAGGTGTTGGGAGTGGGGCATTTGGGAATCCCTATATTTTTTATGTAACATTTATGTAATCTAAGTGTCTTTACAAAAATAAAAATATATTAAAAAAATAAAATAAAATAAAAAGAAACGAATTTAAGTATGCTGGTGAGTAATGATAAGTGCATGAGTAAATCACCCAAGCCCAGGGAATATATCTTACAAAAGAATTAAGAGTCTTTCCTTGATAGTAGGGAATAAGTAACCCTAGATTGAGCAATGATCCAGTCTTATCTAAATGTTAAAAGCTACAATTAAAATATCAAACTATTTCCAAGTAACTTAACTGTGTTACAGAACAAAACTTCAAAATTCAGGAGGGGGAGAGGGAATACAAAAATATCCAGCAACCAACAAGATAATTCACAGATAAATCCAATCTAAAATTGCCCACAAAGGAAGAGGAAAATAAGACCCAGAGTGAAGAGAAACGTCAAAGTCAATCAAGAAACAAACAAACAAACAAACAAAAACAAAGAAAACATACACACACAACTGAAACATATGCTAGAAATAGCAGACAAGAACACTAAAATTGTTATTCAAACTGTATTCAATATGTTCAAAAAATTAAGTAGAACCACGGAATACATGAAAAGTTTCAAAATGGGATTTCTAGATGTGAAAATTACAATGTTTGAGATAAAAAATCCAGTCCATGAGATTGATGGTAAATTAAATGTTGTAGAATAAAATATTGGTGAACTTGAATGTATAGGAATAGAAATTACCCACAATGAAACACTTGAAGAAAAAATAATTTAAAAGAAGGAATAAAGTATGAGTGTGCTATGGGACAACTTCGAGAGATCTCTTATTCAAGTAACTGGATTCCCAAAGAGGGGAGACAGAAAAAAATTACTTGAAGTAATACCAGTTGTACTTTTTAAAAAATTGATGAAAACTACCAATCCATACATTAATTAAACTTAAACAAAAGAAATATGAAGAAAAGTAAACCTAGTCAGATAATGATCAGGTTGATTAAAACCCAAGATAAAGAGAATATCTTAAAATCCATAAGCAAAAAAAGACCTGTTGCAGCCAGAGGAACAAAGAGAAAAATGAAAGCAGGTTTCTCATCAGAACCAACATAAGCAAGAAGAGTGGAGTAACATCTTTAAAACACTGCAAGGGAAATAGATCTTACAACCTAGAAATATCTATTTTTTTTTTTTAAGAAAAGAAAGAAAATATCTTTCAAAAACATTTAAAAATTAATACTTTTCCAAACATTCAAAAGTTCAAAGAATTCATCACCAGCATCTGGACACTGCAAGAAATGTTGAAAGAATTCCTTTTGGTAAAAGGAAAATGATACCAGATGGAGTTTTAAGTCTATACAAAGGAATGAAGTACTCCTTGAATCTGTATTGGTAAAAATATATATTACCTTATTATTTAAGTATTTTTAACATAATTGACTGTTTAAATTTTTTAAAAAGCTGTGGAGTTAAAATACATATAAAATTAACATTTTGACAGGAAGAAAAGAAAGGCTAGGAGAAGAGAAATGGAGGTAAAGTTCTTAGGCTGTCATTGATGTAATGTAATATAAATTGTGGGTAGACTTTGACAAATTAAAAATGCAGGCTATAATCCCTAAACCAATCACTAAATTAAAAATATATTTAGAGCTAAATCAACAAAAGAGATAAAATGGCATTATAAAAATAATAATTAAAAAAAAACAGGAAAAGAAGAACTAATAAAGATAACACAAACAGGAAACAAATAGATTTACACCTAACCATTCCAATAATCACATGGATGGTAAAAGTTTTAAATACCCAGTTAAAAGGAAAAGATTGTCAAATAGAATTTAAAAACACGGCCCAACTATTTGCTTCCTACAAGAAATGCACTTCAAATATAAAGACACAAATAGGTTAAAAGTGAAAGATAAAAACAGATACACCACAATAACACTAAACAAAAGAAAGATGGAGTGGCTATAATAAAATCAATTGAAAGTGGATGCCAAGCAAAGAGTATTGCAAGAGAAAAAGAAGGTTGTTTCATAACAATAAGGGAGGCATTTCATCAAGAGGACCTAATGATCCTAAACTTTAATTGGCCTAATAAGAGATCTTCAAATTACAAGAAGTAAAATCTGATAAGACTGAAAGGAGAAATAGAGAAATCCAAAACTGTGTTGGAAATTTCAAGATTCCTCTACCAATAACTGAGAGAACAAAGAGACAGAAAATCAGTAAGTGTATAGAGGATTTGAACAATGACATCCAATCAGATCTAGATGATTTTTTTGTAGAATTCCTCAGCAAAGAACAGTAGAATACATTTTTTTCAAATGCACATGAAACATTAACCAAGAAAGACCATATTCCAGTCCATATCTAAGTCTCAATAAAGTTTAAAAGGTTTCAAATCATTCAGAGTATATTCTCTGATTACAATGGAAAATTATAAAGCAATTATCTTGAAAAGACCCAAATATTGGAAAACCAAATATCAAACTTTAAATACCCAGAAGTCAAAGAAGAAATAAAAAGAGAAATTAGAAATAATTTTGAAATGAAAGAAAAATGAAAATACACCATATCTAAATTTGTAGGATGCTACTAAAGTAGCCCTTAAGGAACTATATTAGTAAAGAAGAAAGGTCTCAAATGAATGACCTTAGCTTCTCAGCTTCTACCTTAAGAGAGAGGAAAAGAAAAAAAAAAAAGAAAATGAAACCAAAAGAAAACAGAAAAAAGGAAACTACTACAGAAGGCAAATCAATGAAATAGAAAATGGAATATCACTGGAGATAATAAATTAACGACTGATTCTTTGAGATGTTGTTAACCTTTATCCAGAAAAAATTTAGGACTATCAGGAATAAGAGAGGTTATATCTCTCCTGATATCAAAAGAAATACAGATTCTACAGATATTAAAAAGTAAAAATTAAAACCAAAATGAAATACTACTACTTCTCATCCACAGACTAAAATTTTGAAACTCCAAGTTTTGGAGAGAATATGAAACAACTTGAATTCTTATACATTGTTGGTAAGAATTTAAAATTGTACTACTTTGGAAAACAGTTTGGCAAGTTCTTACAAAATTAATTACATATTTACCATATGAGAAAGAATTTCCACTCCTAAATATTTATAAAATAAATGGAAACATGTTTCTATACAAAGACTTGCACACAAATGCTCTTGTCAGCTTTTTTCATAATAGTCAAACTCTGGAAATAATTTAAGTGTTTATCAATAGGTGAATTAATAACCAAATTGTGTTGCATTTATATCATGGAATACTACTGAGTAATTAAAAGAAACAGATTACTAATACTGGCAGCAATATAATGAATCCTCAAATCTAAGACACTAGAGAAAGAAGCCAGATGTAAAGGAACTTCTGGGAAAGTCTTATCTAGTCTAAATTGATAGAAGACAGAACACTGGTTGCCTAGGACTGGGTTTACATTTTCAGAGAATGTTGACTAGGAAGTGGTATAAGGGAACTTTTGGGAATGATGAGATTCCTCTATAACTTGATTGAGATATTGGTTATTCCGGTGCATGCTTTGATAAAACTCACTTAAATACAATAAATCTATGCATTCATTGTGTGTAAATTATATCTCAATAAATGATGCAGTGGTAGCAGTCACTATCCTCTCTTGGTTTAGGACCTTGCAAAAGCCAGTGGAGCCTGGATAATGAGAGTGGACAACTGCAAACTCAACAAAATATTTGCCCCAATTGTAGCTACTTTACTAGATGTGGTATCATTGCTAGAGCAGATGAACCAACTTCAGGTACATGTTATGTGACCACTGATTTGGAGAATGTATTCTTTTCTGTTCTTATCAGAAAAGAGGATTATCTTGCCACAATCTATTGAATTGGGTGGGAGAGAGTGTAAACTACAATGCAACCTGTAATCCATGCTTAGTGGCAATGCTCCAAAATGTGTTCATCAATTGCAATGAATGCACCACACTAATGAGGGATGTTGTTAATGTGGGAAAGTGTGAGAGATGTAGGGAGCAGGGCATGTGGGAATACCCTATATTTTTTATGCAACATTTATGTAATGTAAGTATCTTAAAAAAAATTTTAAAAATAAAAAACGAAAGAAAAGAAGATTAGAAACAGTTCACATTCATATGGAATGGACAGCAATATACGTTGACAGCTCCCCTAACCAGCTCTATGTTGTTAACACTAACACTTTCTTTCATAATATAATATGAAGTGATCTGGATCTTCTGGATGTCTAGAATACATCACTTTGATCCACTATATTGATACCTCCATGCTAATTGGTTTAGGTGAGCAAGAAGTGATTAACACATTTGAGACCTTGGTAAGACATATGTGCTCCAGAGTGTTAGAGAGAAACTCTACACAGTCCCAAAGACCTTCTATATCAGTAAACTTTTTGGATGCCCAGTGGTCAGGGGCATACTGGGAGATCATATCCAAAGTAAACACAAATTCTTGCATTTTACACCTCCCACCACAAAATGAGATGTATAGTATGTGAAATGTATCTCAATAAAGCTGTTAAAAAATCAAGAAATAAAATGCAATTCGCCATAGATGTGTAGGTCTATTTCTGGACTTTTAATTCTGGTTCACTGATCCATTTGTCTACTTTTGTGTCAGTACCACACTGTTTTCATTACTGTCACTTTGTAATACAATTTGGAATTATTAAGAGTGAGGCATCCAAACTTGTTCTTCAGTTTCAAGATTTTGTCTGTTTGAGGCCTCTTGCAATTCCATATAAATTTGAGGATAAGTTTTTCCCAATTGTGCAAAAAAAAAAAAGGCTGCTGGAATTTTTATAGAGATTGTATTAAGTTTGTATATTATTTTGAATAATATTGACATTAAAAATATTAACTTTTCCAATCCATGAATGTGGGATGCCTTGCCATTTATTTAGGTCTTCTGTTGTCTTTAGTTTATTTCAGCAGTATTTTGTATCCTTAGTTAAATTTATTCCTATTTTATTCTATTAGATGCCATTTTAAGTGGGATTATTTTCTTAATTTCTTCTTTGGATTGTCCCTTGCTGGTGTATAGGAACACAATTGTTTTGTGTGTGTCTTATACTCGGCCATTTTGCTGAATTCGTTTATTTGTTTTAATAGTTTTCTTGTGTATTCCTTTGGATTTTCTGTTATCAGGTCATGTCATCTGCAAATAGAGATAGTTTTCCTTCTTTTCCAGTTTGGATAATTTTTGTTTCTTTTTCTTGCTTAATTGCTCTGGCAAGAGATTCTAGTACAATATTGAATGACAGTGGTGAAAGTGGGCATCCTTGTTTCATTCCTGTTCATAAGAGGTAAGATTTAAATCTTCCATTATTGAGTATGATATTAGCTATGGTTTTATTTTTCATAAATGGCCTTTATCATGTTGAGAAATTTCCCTTCTATTACTACCTTTCCGAATGCTTTTATCAAGAAAGGGTGCTGGATTTTGTCAAATGTCTTTTCTGTATATATTGAGATAATCATGAAGTTTTCCTCTACGTTCTATCTATGTAGTGTATGCATTGATTGATTTTTTGTGTGTGTGTTGAACCATCAGTGCATCTGGGATCAATCCCACTTAGTCATACTGTAAAATCTTTTAAATAAGCCATTCTATTTGTTTTGCATCTATAGTCATAAGGGAAATTGGTCTATAATTTTCTTTTCTTGTGATGTCTTTACAATCAGGCTTTAGCTTCATAGAATGAACTAGGAAATGTCCCCTCCTCTTGAATTCTTTGGATGACTTTGAGTTGTGTTGGTATTAATTCATCCTTAAATGCTTGGTAGAATTCACCAGTGAAGCCATCTGGCTCTGGTTGAAGATATTTGGTTATTGATTCAATTTCTATACTTGTTATAGGTTTATCGATAGTTTTATTTCTTCTTGAGTCAGTTTGGGTAATTGATTTATTTATAAGAATTCTTCCATTTCTCCTAGATATCTATTTTGTTGGTGTACAATTGCTTCAATATTTTCCTATAATCCTCATTATTTTTGTAAGATCGGTGTGACAACACAACTTTCTTTTCTGATTTTAGTTATTCACTTCTTTATGATTATATTTCTGATCTATGCTAAATTATTCAGATTGGGGTTTCTTAAAATAGAGGTTCTTGCTAAGAAGATTTGTACTTCAGCATGTCTGATTTCAAAATTGGTGCCCCTAGTTACAATGTTATTATTTTTGTCCCTGAAAAAAATACTATCCAATTGTTCAGTTTAATTATTTCCTTTGCACAATCTCACAGATGGCTATCAGGCCTTAATTATGAAATCATTCTTTTTTTCTGGGGTTTACCTCCATTACACCATCTACTTTTAGTCATCTCCTTTTCATTAAAGGACATTTGGACTGACCATTAGCACTATATTAGGTCTATGCTTCTGTTTTAGAGAGAGAGGGAGAGAGTTCATTATAACTTATAAATTAGTTTATTTATATGGAGACATTTCTAAGTTACACATTTGAACAGATACTGGAATAGAGAAGAAACAGTCATTCCTTGACCAGGGTGGAAATTTTCAAAAGAGATCTGCCTCCTAAGGAGTGATTTTGTTTATCATCATTATTGGAGAACAGTACTCCTGTCATTTAGTGGACAGGGTTCTAGTATTGGGGCTAATCTGCCATGTGTGTGCTGATGTATAATGAAGAATTGTGCAGCATCCCTCATGGCTTTTAAATGTCCCACTGGACATACCTGTGAGAATGAAATACCTGATCATAATTGTTTCAAAACTTAATCTGAGCCATGAAGTTAATGTCATATTACATATGAACTCAAAATGTTTTAGCAAGTATTTAATATTATTGAATTTTATATGAAATATATTACCCTGTAAATCAAGGGCAATTTTACTATATATTTTTTTGAAGAATATCACTAACACAGTTTCGCCATTTTGGAAAACCACATTACTGTAAACAAGACTCATCCACTTGTCAGTGGTTTTCACACTATTAGACTCAATACTATCTTTTCATAATCATTATTTTGAAACAATTCCATTATTTTCATGAAATAAAATTCATAGTAATATGACATACTTGCACATATAATTGTAAAAATCAAATTAAAGCCTCAGAGTTTGGAACAAGCTTGATATGTTTGAGAATATTAAAAAGCCACTGTAGTTGAACAATAGTGAAAGAGGGAGAGAGCATAAAGAAAGGTTTTGGAGAGCTAAGCAGCAATTAGACTATTTAGGGTGTTCTGCATCATACTTAGGATTTTGAAAATTTTATTTTTAAATGAATATGAAAATATTGGAAGGTTATAAGTAAAAAAAGTATAGATATTCATTCACAAAAATACTAAGTGACAATCACATACAACATTTTGAGCTAGTGTGGGTGGAGGGGAATCCAGAAAAAAATACCTGCCTCATGAAGATTATATTTTAGAAGAGGAAGACACCTAGTAAATAATAAGTATGCTCTTCTCATGTCTTTTTTAAAAATAAAAACAAGAATCTGTTATAAAAAATTCCTTGCATTTCTCAGATCTACTCATGCTGCACATTAAGACCATTTTGTTAAAGACACTTCAAGGTTATGGTTGCTCAAATCTCTAAGAAAAACAAAAAGACATATGGCATGAAGTTAGTAGGTTAAGTTGTAGTCCATCCACTAAATATTCAGATTTCCCAAACACTCAGCCAGCTCTTCTGCTGGTCTAGGCTGCTTACATGGTGTGGTAAGCCAGATTTTCATTCCTGAATGAAGGTTGGCTTGCCCTTATTAGGTCATTGCTGCTTAATTGCCCTTCTTGTGTTAATCACCAGCCCAGAAACAACAAGAGAGGCTTCAGTGAACCCTGATAGTCCCAGACACACTCCTCTCTGTCATCATTATATAGCAGTAATGATGACTTCTCATGATAATCAGGATTACCTGTGCTGAAGAGTCCAAAGTGACCAGGCAATACCTGGAGCTTTACGTTGGCTTCTGTGATCCCTGGTGGAAGAGTGCCTGACCTCTTTTTAAGAAGGAGCAGAGCTCTGAGGGAAAAGAATACTAATCAATTACTATAAAATATGACTTGATCTTAACATCTGGTTTCTTTGTGTGAAACTTAATTTCAATTCTCATGAGCAATAAACTCCATAGGACTGTCCAAATTGAATGGTTTTCTTGGTACTTTATTGCATCCTGTGTTAAATATTGCTTGAATAATATGAGCTGCTGACTGAAACCGTCTTTATATTAGCATATATTGCAGTATTTTTCCATGTATTGTCAAAGATATTAATATGTAAAGGGTTTATTAAAATCTAGCATACTATTTGGGAGGGTTATTTTTATTTTTTACCAACATGATTTTGAACTTCTAATTAGACTTTTTTGTTATTAGTGTCCTTAAATACCTAAAAGTAAAAATGTTAGTCTATTTCCACATTTGTTGGAATAACCATCTATATATTAAAATCATAAATGTAATTATTCATTCATTTTTATAAAGTATGTGCATCCACCACCTACCATATTGGTTATAGAGTTAGGTGCTGGTAATAAGAACATAAATTAGACATAAATAAGAGATGATGAAGATAATCTTCTAAATTTCCTATGACAGAATATATAAAATTTGGAGGACTTAGTTTTTATTAATAAGGAGACACCAGGATCTGTCAGAATAGATATCTTGCAGCATGAAATAAGTAAAGATTTGAGTCATGCAAAAATTTGGTACTGAGAGAGCTGAAACCTGGATTATTTCTTTTTTTATTAGAGGAATTTGAATTTAGCTTATGCGAACTTAGTGGTTCATTACGTTTCCAGATCTATCTAATTTACATTTTCAGGTCAACTCCATACTTTCCATTCATTCTCTTAAGATCTAATGGAATACAGTCCCAGGAAAATTCTATCTTCCCATTCTTATGCAATTAATGTCTTTGATTGAGCACTTAGGTTATGGGCTTAAAAGCTTTAAAAAAGATAGAAGATATTTTGGGCAGGTACCTTCACTCTACATTGATGTGAGTACATAGGGTATAAACTTTGTGTGAAATATATACCAGTTAGAACACAATCATGGAAACAAATAAACAAGGAGATAAATGAGGATATGAAAGTGTCTAGTGAATTCATCAATTCAGCAGAGATAAATAAGAACAGGGTCCTTCCAGAATCTCACAATCGACAATTTCTAACAAGATATTGTATGTAATTTCCAGTCAAGAATTTCTAACAAGGTATTGCATATAATTTCCAATATACAAATTTGAAAATTTATTAGAAAAGCTAGTTGATAATATAGTCTTCTAAACCCTTCACATTGTCCCTAACAGCACTTTATATTTCATATAGTACCAAGTAACCCCAACCCCTGTGCCTCCTACACATGTTTGACTCATCCCAGTATCAGAATAGAACAAGAATTTACACATCTACCTTGTCTGTTACCTATCTTCATGATTCCTGCTTACTAATCAGGATGGTGAAGTGAAAAACTCCTGGTTTTTGTCACCCCACAGAAGCTTTGAACAACCATTAAAACTGGAAGAAACATCTTTTTCAAAGCTCCAGAAAACAGTTCAAGGACTGCAGTAAGAGGGCAAGCACTGGGTCAAGAAAAATGCTATTTAAAAGCTGCAGGAGTGAAGGCTTAAAATATATAACATTTCTATGTGGAACCATGGAAATGTTTTGTAATGGATGGTGGTGATGGTAGCACAGCATTTTGAACATAATTAACAGCACTGAAATATATAACAGAATGTGATTAAAAGGGGAAATGTTAGGTTGTCTATATGGTAATAGAATAAAAATTAAAACAAAAATCCATGGAACTACACTACACAGTGAACCTTAAGTAAAATCATGGACTATAGTTAATAGTACAATTATAAAAATGTTCTTTCATGAATTGAACAAATGTACCACACTAACGCAAGGTATTAATAATAGGGTGGAATATGAGAATTCTGTATTTTATGCATGATTTTTCTGTAAGCCTACAACTTCTCTAATTAAAAAAACAAACAAACAAACAAAAAACACAAAAAGCTGTAGAGTCTCCTTTTGCCCTGGCTGAGCTTTCCCCCACCCTTCACTGGCTCTTCATGGAGCTGGTCAGTTCCCAGTTAGGATCCCTGGTCCCAGTTCTGGAGGGAGTAGAGTAACTCATATGCACATCCTGGGAGCATGTATGCCTTGCCCAATCTGTCTGGCGGTAGCCTGAGGAATTTCCTGTCCCAGAACTTGCTCTGCATGTGCAAGGCAGCACACAGGTCTCTCCTACGCTGTGGAAGAGCAGTGCGGTCAGGCTGCTTGGGGCCAGGGAATGCTGGATGTAGTTATTACAGTGTAGTGCTCATGACCATGAGGAAACTGTTTCCTAGTGAAGAGGAGACATTCCTATCTGCTTAAATGTTTTAACAGCACAAAAGTTTTTAATTTTGACAAATTTCCATTCATCTACTTAACTTGTTTTGCTTGTGGTTTTGGGATAAAGTCTAAGAATCCATTGACTAATACAAGTTCTTGAAGATATTTCCCTTAGTTTTTTTCTATAGATTTTATAGATTTAGATCTTGTATTTAGGTAATTGATCCATTTTGAGTTAATTTTGTATATGTTGTGAGATAGAAAACCTGTTACATTCTTTTGCCTATAGATACTAAGTTTTCTCAGCACTATTTATGGAAGAGACTATTCATTCCCCTTTGAGTAGATTCCACACTCTTGTCAAAATAGGCCATAGATGTGTGGGTTTATTTATGGATTTTCAATTCCTTTCTATTGTTTATTTGTGTGAATTTTTGTCAGTACCACACTCTTTGGATGACTGTAACTGTGTATGAAATTTTAAAATTGGGAAGCGTGAGTCATCCAATTTGGTTCTTCCTTTTCAAGATGGTTTTGGCTATTTGGGGCTCCTTTCCCTTCCATGTGAATTTGATGATTGAGCGTTCTATTTCCAGGAAGGTTGTTGGAAATTTGATTGGAATTGCATTAATTTTTTGGTTAGCAGGTATCTTAATGATAGTAAGTTTTCAAATCTGTAAGCATGGGATATCTTTCCATTTATTCAGGTCTTCTTTAATTTCTTAGAAATGATTTGTACTTTTCTTTGTATAAATTCTTTACATTCTGGTTGAATTGTTTCCTAGATATTTTATTCTTTTGGTAGCTATTATAAATAGAATTTTCTTGATTTCCATTTCAGATTGTTCATTTCTAGTATATAGAAACACCACTGAATTTTGAATGTTGATCTTGTACCTGCTGCTTTGTAATAAGCTTTAAAATCAGGAAGTATGAGTTTTTCAAATTTGTTCTTCTTTTTCAAGATATTTTGGTTATTCAGGGCCCCTTAGCTTTCCAAATAAATTTGATAATTGGCTTTTCCATTTGTGCAAATTAGGCTGTTGGAATTTTGATTGGGATTGCATTGAATCTGTAAATTATTTGGGGCAGAATTGACACCTTAATAATATTAAGTCTTCCAATCCATAGGCATGTAATGCCAATCTATTTATTTTGATTTTCTTTGATTTCTTTTAGCAAAGTTTTGTAGTTTTCCATGTACACATCTTTTAAAACCTTGGTTAAATTTATTCTGAAATATTTGATTCTTTTAGTTACTATTGTAAATTGATCCAGACAATCATTTTGGATTTTTTCAGTGGTCAATTGTGGATTAGCTGATAAGTGTGTTTATGTGGTAGCAAGCACTTCTGTTTGTATACTTGTTAATAATTGCCTGCCTTCAACAATTATTGTGTGTTTATATTGACAAAACACAAATACTCTTATTTGTACACATGTTAACAAGTGCTTGATATTTGTCTCTATGGTCAACGAATGTTATTTGAACCAGTACTATATGCTATGTGTGGTATCATCTATGTCTCAGGAAATTTGCTCTTTAATTGGAACATAGTGGTAAACTGCCTTCTAGAGGTTCAAGGCCTATTGTTCTCTTTTAAATCTTTATTCATAATGCTTTAGATGAATATGAAATAGAAATATAGTATACCTAACTGCATATTCAAAGATCTTCTTCTTCTTCCTACCTATAATATTGTGAATTTCTTGAAAAGTGATAGAGATCAGGTCTCATACTTCAGCCTAAAACATCCTGCCTGGCACCACATAGGTGACATAGATAGTAAATATTCCCTGAGTGAAGGAATCATAATATTAAAACAATTTCAAAAGTTATATAATTAAAATAAACCAAGTCATATTTAAAAAGTTGTATCATGTAATGACTTAGAATCTGGAACAATAAATGTTAGACTTGGAAGAGAAAATAATCTCTTTTATAAAATTTGACCATAAAGGAAAAGAGAGACAAAAAAAAAATGTATCATAAAAAATTAAAGGACAAAGAGCTGAAGTAAATATAGCCTTTACAGAAATAACAATGAATGTTAATGGATTACACTTCCCAATCAGAAGACACAAATTGGCAAAATAGATTTAAAAAGCAAGATTCAATTATATATTATTTATAAGAAATTAACCTTAGACCCAAGTTACAAAAGAGTTAAAAGTGAAAAGATGGAAAAAGATATTCCATGCAAATAGTAACCAAAAAGGGGTGGGGTAGCTAAACTAATATCAGACAAAATAGATTTTAAGTCAAAAGCTGTTATAAGAGACAAAGAAGGACACTATATATTAATAAAAAGGGTAAATCTGCCAAGAATAAATAACAATTATAATATGTCGGCAAGGTTGCCGCTGATCACCGATCACCGCCGCTGTCGGCTGCTGCTGCCGATCGCCACCACCGGGCGGTCCCTTGGCAACCCGGCGGTCGGGGACGAAGGGAGGGTGGTGCGGTTCACCGGGCTCGGGCGTCCCCAAGTGCTGCGAGCTGAGGGCCGGGGTCTGTGTCTCCAGGCTGCAGATGAGAGTGGGAAGACGGATGCTTCCTAGTTACCAGCGGACGATGAGTAACGAATACGGAGACAAAGCACACTCCGGAGACAAGGTTGGGCTCCAAGTCTGAGTTTATTGGGTGAGCTCTGATATTTACACAGAGCGGGAGGGCTGAGTGGAGCGGGGGGATGGGTAAGGTATACTGGGCGGATTCTGATTGGCTGGGATGGGTTTATGTCCAAATAAGGTATGGAATGTGTATGAGAGAAAGGGGGCAGGGCCGAGCTGCGGTGGCCATTTTGAAGCACATGGCAAGGACAGGTCGCTACTGGTGTCAGAAGCCAATTGGCTGCGGTAGCTACGAGAGCGTCTGTCCCTGGTTGGTTGCGGCATTTGGTGCCAAGACGGTGTCTACACCCTGGTTTTCTTGGGCAGTGCGCTCGGAGCTTCCGTACCACCCTCGCTCCTCCCCCTACATCTTCTACATCTCCCCCTCTTCTATTATATAACAGAGGGGAGAAGTGGTAGGTGTAGGGGTTTCCTTGACTGTGCCTGTCTTAGGTTGCCCCCCTCTGGGGGTCTTACCCATCATTGACTGCCAACCAGGTCTTTGTGGGGGGTCGCAATGGCCACACCTGTCTTAGGTTGCCCCCCTCTGGGGGTCTTACCCGTCTCTGGCTGCCGGACAGGTTTTTGTGCATGAGGGGATATTTTTAGCGGAACTTCCAAGTATATAATGCGCACCTGCCCAGTGGCTGCTGGTTGGTTTGCTCCTTTCAGCTCGGTGGTGGGGGGTGTCAAATGTAAACGAAGGAGAGGAGGGGGTGAATGTAAATGAAGGAGAGGAGGGGCAGGAAATAACCGGGTGGTGCCTGCTGGAAAAAGGGGGAGAGGAGGGTTCACAGTTCGGTGTTCC
>JAQZBX010068046.1:0-15822 GCA_029593785.1 Cabassous unicinctus
GTGTAAATGCAGTGAAGAGGGCTTGATTTCAAGAAGAGAAGGGGTTTATAGACAATCCATGTGGGGCAACTGTAAGCCAGGATAAGAAATAAATGTAAGATGTTCCCCAAGCATGAGGGACTTTGTCCAGTATAATCAAAGAGTAGGTTACCAATCCATCTTTTGAACCCAAAGCATCTAGTATATTGCTTGGCAGAAAGAAGGTGCTCAATTAACTTAGGTTGAATAATGAATAAATTAATTGAAAATGTAAGCATGTGTATAGAGTCTATCTTTCACATATTAGACTTTATGCTTTGGTCCACTTGCTGCCATATTGCAAAATCATATAAATGTCTGCATTCCTTGAATATGAAAAGTGACCTAAAATAATTTCTGTGTTCTGAGCCACTATCTCCACAAATTAATTCCATATTGCAGCATTTGCATTCTTTATCCAGTATTTCTGATTTTCTGTCCACATGAAATTAAGAGTACTCTCAAAAGGCATACTGAAGCATTGATACCATATCAAATACAAGGAAATTCTAATAATTTTATTTTGCAAGAGCCAGAAGAGATAAGAGTATCAGGAGCAGCTGAAAATAATAAGGACAATGGATTGAAAGAACATTTTATGAGCTGTCCATAAACCCCCTCTCCTGCCCACAAAATTCATCTGCCCTTCACACAGTTTCTCTCATCCATCCCCAACTCCAACTGCATTCAGCCAAAAACTTCAGAATTTAAGAGAAAGATGTACCTTGTAGATGGTTGGTGTTCTCTTGCTGCTTCGATTGAATTCATGTTTTTCTTCATCTGTTCACATTTATGGATCTCCTACCGTATATCCAGCACTGCACTAATGCTGGAGATCTAAGAATAAATGGAACAGGTGCTTTACTGCCAATAACTTTAGGAGGACTGGATAGACAATAAGTATTAACGTGTTTCAGGTAGAGATGTTGGGTCTGAGAATTGGTTCTAGCTGGATGAGGTGGGAGGAATTCCCCCATGGAGTTCCAGGCCAGAATGGCTCCATAAAGGAGCTGACACTTTCCCTTCGTCCACCATGCAAACAAGGGACAGAGAGAGAACAACCAGAGCAAGCAAGTGGAGATGTGAAACAGCCTGCAACCTTCAAAGAACTGATCACAATTTGGCACAGAATAGTATAGTCTTTAAGGTAGAACACAAGGAAGAGTGAGGTCATGGATGTGCTGTAATGAGTGAGAGGGCAGCTATTGAAGAATCTTCAGCAGAAAATCAAGGGTATTATTTCAAAATACCTCTCTGGTAGCAGTGTGGAAGATGTATTGATGGGAGTTAAGACTAGAGGCAGGGAAACGGATGTGGCTCAAGTGATTGAGCTTCCACCTACCACATGGGACGTCCATGGTTAGGTTCCCAGTGCCTCCTAAAGAAGACAGCGAACTGGCACAATGGGAAGGTGCGGCAAGTTGATACAACAAGATGCTGCAACAAGAGACACAAGAAGAAAAACATAATGAGATACACAACAAAGCAGGGAATGGAGGTGGCTCAAGCGATCAGGCACCTTCTTCACATATCTGAGGCCCAGGTTCGGTTCCCAGTGCCTCCTAAAGAAACAAGGAAGATGAACAGACACAGCAAGGGCAAACAACAAAGAGGTCAGGGGGAATAAATAAATAAAAATAAACCTTAAAAAAAAAAAAAGACTAGAGGCAGTTGCCTCGACAAGAAATGTGAAGGATGTAGAACCGATAAGATTAAGATGGCTTCCTGAAAACTTACATCTAAAATAAAATGATAGTTACTCAACTTTTATTTTACTACTAACACTTTGGTATCTACCCAGTACTTTGTATAGAATTATACAAGGCTAGAGTTGGCTAGTCTTAGATACCCTTTAACCCAAGGCCCTTTTTTTGCTGAGGAACCCGAGACCCAGAGAAGGGAAGGTCACAGAGCTAAGCAGGGCATGTATCCTCATTCCTGGGCCAGCTCTCCTAAAGGCACCTATTACTTCAACTGTTCCCACTTTATGAATCAGTTAGTGATCAGCAAGCCAATAGTACCATTAGAATGACTATTTCAAGGAACTCTGCAACAAATTCCTTATAATTACAAATCACCACTTAATCTTGTATTTTGTACATTCATAATTTTATGTATTATATGGCTCATGCCTAGAGTTACTTTTTAACTGCTGACAATGTTACTTTCTGTGAGACCCGATGAACTATAACCAGTGTAAAAGGCAATGATCATTAACATCTATAACAAATTCATTTTCATCTTCATTTTCTTGGTTATGGTGATTCTAAGGGAGCCTTTGGGGTTTTGTAAATTGTATGCCTATGTTTGAAACTCAGCTCTGACAGTTGCTGGCTATGTGATCTTGGGTAAATCATGTGTCTTCTCTGTGCCTTGGTAAACACAGATTATAATAGAACCTATCTGATAGGGTTGTGGGAGTCTTAATTGAGTTGATATATGAAAAGCACTAGAACAGTGCTTAGCATATAGTAAATACCATAAAAGTCTTAGTGTCTGTAATCAGTATGGCTATAATAGTCCACCTAGCCCTGGAGTGGTCCAATGTGGGACTCTAGCGCAGAAAAGGCCTGGCTTTGATTACACTTTGTCAAAGAGGTTTATCTATAGCTATTTTCAACCTTCCATGCGTCTATGAGGTTGTTTCATGTTAAATTTGGAGGAGGTGATTCTCCCACTCTCCTTGTTTGTGATCATTTTTGTCTGACTTTCTGTCTATTCAAGTGTTATCTTTTCTCATGAAAGAAATAGTAATGTGCTCTTTTGTAAGCATGTTACTAAACTTATGAATGTTTGCTAATGATGCAGTTGAATGTCTCCAAAGAGTGAGAAATCCATTCTTGTATTTCTTGATTCTGCAGTCAAATGCTAATTTTTATTGTTCTAACTAGAGGTACTCATTCATGCATGCAATAAACAGCACAAAAGTGCTGGATGCTCTAGGTGCTGGGAATGCGTTTATTGTCTTCACTCATGGAACTCACCATTATACAGGGCACCCATTTAATGCTCTCCTAGCCATAGAGGACCTACTAAGAGCCGGGTCCTTGCTCTCTGGGCTGGTGCACAGTGGTGACTCAAACCAACGTTGACCCTGTATTAATGGAGCTGAAGGTATGGTGACAGAGATAGACCACAAACAGGTTAACAAAGAAGTGCATAATTACACGCTGAGAAAAGGGCTGTGAGGGAAATGAACAGGGGCAGCCACCACAAGAAGATAATGATTAGGCAGAGAGCCACTCAGAAGCCAGGCAAAGAACAGGGGGTGTAAAGCTGGTCAAAGTAGAGGGATCACCATGTGCAAAGGCCTTATGATGGGAAAAATTTAATTATGCTTAAGTAGCAGAAAGTTGGCAAATGTGACTGGAGTACAATATATGAAGATGGGATGGTACCAGATGAGAATGAAGAGGTAGGCAATAGCAAGATCATGCAGGACTTTATAAGCCATGTCAAGGAAGGTGTAATTTATTCTTAATGCAAGGGGAAACCACTAAAGGGTTTTAAGAAGTGATGTGGGATTTATATTTTGGGGGGGGGATTCTCCTGGATGCTTTAAAAGGGTGAGCGGTAATAGAGATGGAGTGGGGAAGGGTGGAGCCTAAGGCAACCCATCCAATAGCTCTCTCCAGAGCTAACACTAGGGAGGCAAATGCAGTTGGAAAGAAGGAGAGGAATTTAGATTCATTTGGAAGTAGAATCTATGGGCTCCCTGATGAATTAGAACTGCAAGATGAGAAATTAGGAAGAACCAAGGACAGTGTCCCTGCTTGTGGCTCGGGCAAATAGGTGAATAGCAATGAGAAAAATTGGGGAAGAACTGGTTACATGATTGAAATCTCTTCAATTTTTCTTGTCCTTTTGCACAGAGACCATCCTATAAATAATTACATTACAGTAAATTAAGTCTTAATAGAGTTTTATATCAATACTCTGGAAGACTTCTTTATAAGATACCCTGATTCATACTGAATTAAATGCAAGGGAGACTTGCAATTATCTCTGTATTACTATCTTCTCTGGACAACAGGCATCCAATATTAAATATATTGGGTAGAATAAACCCTAGGAGTTGATAATATTCCAAAGTTTCACCACCCCTCCTCCAGCTTGAACTCTGTCTGCTCAGCCCTAGTGCAGGCTGCCCAAGAATACAATTGAATCTATAAGGATGGTGGCGTAAATACATGAAACGAGTGGTCTTCTTAGATCACCTTGTTACACTGAAATTTTGGAGTTTTTTAGTAGTTAATGTGGTCACGCCAAGCGATGAGACTGACAGAGGAAGTGAAGTAGGGTCCTGGAGGTAAAGTCACAGTTCCCCCAATAATTAGCCTAAGCCAACCATGGTGTTCAAATTCCCATTGCCGATGAATGGTTAAGGGATGAGCATGTAACCCAATCCTAGTCAACCGGCCGTGAAGGAGAATCTGTTTGAGGGCATTGGGGAAACGCTTCCTTGGCGCTAAGGAAACACAAAGAGAGAAAGCCCTTTACTTTTCTCCCAAACATTGCCATGTCTGGAACTGCTGCAGCCCTCCTGCTCACAGCCTAAGAACGAAGCTAATACACAGAGGACAGGAGAACCAAAAAAGTACAGACAAAGAGAGCTGGAGCCAGGCCTATCCCTCAACTCTGTTACTTGAGATTACAGAGTTCCTCACTGTTAAGCCAATTTGAGTACACGTTTTCTCTGGCTGACACTAAATGTAACCTCACTGATATATATAAACACATATTTATATGTATATAGAAATATATACAATGACTTGAGGAAATGATCAGATCATTGTACACTTAAATTTACGATAAAAACGAACCCTCTCATGAGAGAGTTCTACTTTATTTTTTAAGGCTGTACATAACAATTTTATGAGGAAATATATAGTCTCCCAAGAGTTGATAAATATAAACCAAAAAATAAAATAAAATAAACCCAGGTGACTAGAGTAAGTTGAATGACAGAAAAATCTGTCAGAGAATTAAAATTCTTTTCAGTAAAGTTTTCAATGGAATTATAGAAGAGTTTCCAGAGGAGAAATAAGGAGGGGAAACCCACAATTCCAGTTTTAAAAACGAAAGGTGAAAATATAAAAATAAAAGCCTGTTTATTTTAGCAAATAAATCCAGAAAAAGGAAAAGATAAAAAAAAAAAGAGAGAGAGAATCTGCAAGAAAAGAGATTTTCTTTCTCTCTCCTGTCTCCTGACTTATTAGCAACCATGACAGATGAAAAGGAGAAATGGTACTATTGAAGTTAAGAGGGGAAATTATTTAGAGGACACCTCTGATGTTGTGCACAGCAGGGAATTGTTTGAGCATCAGAAATGTCTTTGGATGGCAGGCTATGAAGAGAACAGGCTCAATGGACTTTATGGTCCCCAACTCCAAAAACCAGTAAGTCACAAGAAGCAGGAGAGACTAGTATAGATCATAAGATGAACAGACAGTATAAAAAATATATATTTCTTGTGCAGCTGAGCACTGAGGGCCCTGGGAACACAGATGACCTAGACCAGAAGCACCAATCCCCTCAGTGGGGAAAGAATGTCATTCTCTGTTTTTCAGGGCTGCATGTTACAGCTTATCCCAGGATCCACTTTGCACCAGCTACCTATCTGTAATGAAATTCAGGCTGGAGTTGCATAATGCCTGGTTATTACAAATATTACAATTTTAGATGTTGGTCACTGCAGAGCTGGTCTATTTTCCTGGCTATTGGCAAAATTTTTAGTGTAGTTAGAATATTTTTTAAATAACCTCTTGAAAATAAAAATGTTTCAAAATTCCCAAATGAAATAAGCATACCCTTATTTTTCTCCTCTTGGATAAAAGGAATTCAGCTCATCATCCTATTCTATACTATTTGGAGTAACTGAAGTTTTTTTCTTTTAGTAAATTTCCCACTATGTTTTGTCAAATAGACCCATGTGAATGCTCATGTATGTAGAAAGATCCATGAATATGTGATATATTGGAATATGTGATATATTGTAACCTAAAACATGAAGAGAACACATTTGCCTAACAAATGGATTTAAGGATATTTAATCACTTTACAAAGTTACCCATTATAGGAGTTCTTTAAGTACAGTGTTTCTATTATGACTTTTTATCAAATTAATTAGACTATTTTAACATATAACATAAGTTATGTCAACTTAACATATCACTGCTCTCTCTCAAACATATCCTCTTCAGCACAGCACCACACCTTTTATGATGTCAAATATACAGCAATGGGAACAGACGTAGCTCAAGTGGTTGAGAGCCTGCTTCCCAGGTACGAGGTCCCTGGTTCAATTCCTGGTACCTCCTAAAAACAAACAAATGAAGAAAACAACTCTTATTGGGGAGCAAATGTAGCTCAGTGGTTGAGCACTTCTTCCCATACACGAGGTCCAGGGTTCAATCCCCAGCTGGTACCTCCTTAAAAAAGAAGAAAGAGGTGGGGTGGGGGTAGAAGGAGACAGAAAAGAATATATATATAATAACACAACTCTCTATGTAACTGATTTTTACCCTTTAAAAATGGCTAAACCCATTTTAATTTTCCCCAAAGATTTAAAAGATAACCAAGAATATGGCCAAATAACCCACATTTTGGCAACATCCAATGTCAGACTATCTTCTGTTTTCCCTTCAGAGTTATGGCAAGACCATACCCTGGTGGGTGTGGTAGGATTCTGTCCTGTGTGTGTGTGGTGGGGGGAAGCAATGATAATCAATATGCCAAGTGGTTGTTCCTATAGATGGCAATGAGACAAGATGTTGGCTGTGGGTTTCCCATGTCTTTCTGGAAGGACATTTTGTTTTTAGTGTTGGGTAGGACCTGCTCCTAACCTCCTAGAAAGAGATAGGGAGTCTTTACGAATGACCAGAGTTGGAGTAGCAGGCACAGCAGAACAAAGGCAACAATACAGAGAAGGAAGAGGTTTATGGGGTGGCCCTATCTAGAAAGGAGTTAACAGGTCCTCCAGCTGCAGAGGGGCATGGAAGAGCAAGGACAATGATGCCCTGGATCTAAGAAGAGACATCTGACACCATCACTTAGAAACCAGCTGTGCCCAAAAGAACACAGACCCAAGGGGGTCTTGAGTAGCAGAGGGTCAGCATGGCAGCAGGATGTGAGGCCAGAGCGGAAGCAACTGGCCAGTTTGTTGAAGGACCTCTGTGAGGCATTCTCTGTGAGGACCTAGGAGGTCTCCTGGGAGACACCTCTCCATCACGTGAGGACATCCTGTGAGGACAACTGTGAGAAGTCCCTGCAAGGACAATTGTGAGATCCCCTCCTTGTGAAGACACCTGTGAGGTCTCCCCTATGAAGATACCTGTGAGGGCTCCTTGTGAGGAAACTGTGAGATTCCCTTGTGAAGACAATTGTGAGACCCCTTTGTGAGGATACCTGTGAGACTCTCCTGTAAGACACCTGTAGGGACTTCTCTGTGAGGTCTGCCCTGTGAGGACACCTCTGAAGCACCTGTGGACACATCTGTGAGGACACTTATGAGGCCTTTCTCTGTGAGGAAACTCACAGAAACACTTTGAAGGGAAACAATTTATATCAAATGAGCTAGTGGGAGATCATGTAGTAATTATTCGGACTCAGGGTCTTCTCACTTGCCAGTCCCCTTCTCCAAAATGGTCTTCTTCCAGATAGACACATAACTTAATTTCTCACCTCCCTTGGGTCTGTGCTAAAAATCACCTTATCAGGGAGTACTTTCCTGACCACTCTTCTTCAGACAGTAACACACACACACACACACACACACACACACACCCTCAGGGTACCCATCATGTCCTCTAATTTTTCCATTGCACCATCATGAGCTGACATACCTAACATTTTACATATTTTATTGTTTGTCTCTTCTACTAGAAGCTCCAAAAGGTAGAGATTTATGCCCATTTTGTTCTGTTATATCTCTAGTACTTAGAGTAATGCTTGGCATATCGTGAACACTCTATTTTTTGTTAAATTAGTGATTAAATCTACTCCATGCTATGGCTTCTTAGCTCTTTGTCCCATGACCTTCAAAGACTTTTTCTGTTACAGTTCAGCCATTCACCCCAACACTTACATCTCAGACGTTGCTATCATCCACAATCAACTGTTCTACCCCTAAATCTCTCTCCTCAACCTGCTTGTTCAATTTCTCCCACTAGAGACATTATTCAAAATCATCAGGGCTTGTTTACTCTCTTCACACCACCATCTACCATATCCTTTGTTTACTTCTCTCATAGAATATCATTTCAATAACATTACTTGATGCTCCATATTTTGATTACCCTGGCTAGACCCTAGCCATGGATGGCTCAGCCCTCCTCTTCTCTGTGGCTGTGCCTGGCAGCTGAGCATTCCTGGAGAGGCACACAGCAGAGCAGACCAGTGCCAGCTGAGCATCACCTGTCCAGTCTCACATAGGTCCTCAGAATTCCCCTCTCATTCCTTCATTTTCACCAGATGATCTCTCCTCCTAGAAGCCATCAGATGGGAAATCTCTCACATTTTCAATACCGAACACAGAACTACCTGCATCTCACACATTCTATCAACGTCTTATCAACTTGGAACCCATCTTCACTTATCTTCTGAAGAAATTACTCTATCAACTATTCTTTGTCTATTCATCTTCCTTCCATAATCTGCATTCTTCCCATTGGCTTTGAAACATGCTCAAATCTCTCCCCTTGCAAACGTCCAAAAGTACTCACAGTTCCTTCTAAATTCTGCCCCTATCTTTATTCTCCCTTTAACAATTTTCTTTAATTGTTTTCTTTACCCACTGTCTCAATGTCTTTATTTTCCATTCTCTCCTTGATCCACTCTAAATAACTCTCCACTGAAATAGACCCCACAAAGGTCATCAGTGGCTCATATAAATAAACGCAACAGTTATTTTAGTCCTCAGTTTATTTGGCCCCTAAGAAGCATTTGATAACACCAACATGCCCACCTTCTTGAAATATTCTCTTCCACCTGGAACATAACATTCCATCATTGGACTTTGATCTTTTTACCAAATCTTCCACTTCCTTTGCAAACTAATCACCTTATGCAGCCTATAGGCAAGCCTATAAGCCTTGCTCCTTGATCCTATCCTTTTTTGCATTCTATACTCTCTTCCCAGGTGATTTGATCTATGGTTTTGACTTCAGTAACCTCCCAGACACAGGTAACTTGGAAATTGGTATTTCCAGCACAAGTCTCCCTATGATTGCCAGACCCATGAGTACTACTTTCTACTTGCTTTTTAACTGTCCTAAACTTTCATCAACCTCACATGCCTAAAATGCAACACACAATCTTTACCCCATCACCGCCATTAATAAAGCAGCCCTCCTCTTGTGTTCCCTACAGCAATGAATTGACTAGAAGACCATCTACCATAGCTGTTATTTCTTCCTTAAATTATAACTTCCTGTTGTCATCCGATTAAGTCAGGTCTAAAAGGACTTATTAAGCATCTAGGGTTGTGATTACTCAAAAACAAAAGTCATCATCTTTGTTCTCAAAGAGGAAACTGTATTCCAATTGGAGAATTAAACATATCTGAAATAATTTAAAAGAATTCAAAACAACCCATAGTTATTGAATTCTATGTGGCACTCTGCTAAGTATTTTACATTAAAAAGTTCATTAGCTTGCATAACAACTTTATGAGGCAATTTTATCTATTTGCATTTTACAGATGAGGAAAGTGGGCTTGGAGAAGCCAATGACTCCCCTGAGATCACCTAGATAGCAAAGAAGCTTGTTCCACATAAACTTGACTTCATCCTCTGAATCCTTAGCCACTCCACTAAACTGTGATCAGGATCACAGTATATATTGAAGACATCCGAAGAAGAGAAAATATGGAGAGACAGAGATGTGGGCAATCCATGCTATCTGAGCAAAGTGAGGATTAAAATGACCATGACATATGAGAGGGACACCAGAACCCTTTCCACAGAATGAGAGGTCCCTATTGAGGACCAATATTTGAGGTGAATACACAAGCTAGCATCAGAAAATGGAATTTCTTGAACGCAAGGCTGAGGAGTAAAGACTTGAACCTCTAGGCAATAGGCAGTCAATAGCAAAATCACCATGATTTTAAGAAAAGTAAGATGAGACACACTTTGTTTCTGTTTCCACTGTCCTTTCTGATAAACACCCAGATCTCTACTAGTCATTCTGGGTTCAGAGGTACATTGAACCATTAAGTGTGAGAACATAAATGCTTCCTTCCTGGGTTACAGCTGATAACACATGGATAAGTACAAAAATATAATCACAGCAACAAACATGCATAGGGGTGACTAGGCTTTCAGGAATAGATTTCTAGATACTTCATAAGATTTGGTAGGAGCAAATGGCCCCTGCCCTCATGGAGCTTGCAGTCATTGGGGAAGACAGACTTCAGTCAAATAAAAGCAAAGTTGATATTAATGAGGACTCATATTAAACAATTCATTTCAAAGTGACAGAAGAATGAAATTAAATTCATTTTGGTTTTTGTATGCCATGGGGCCTCTGTGCAATCTTGGAATCATGTAGTACATGTTCCATTTGCCTAGTTCCTCAGGAAAGTTATTTAATTTCGCAAAAGTTCAGTTTCCTTGTATGTAAAATGGGAGTCATAATCACAAATGGGGAATTTTGTGAGGACAAATGAGATAATTTATGTGGAAAAATGCTTAGCATTGTGCATAATACATACTAAATATTAAATTGTGTGAGCTACTGCTACTCTTGGAGCTGCAGTGTGCCTCTTAAAAACCTACATCTTTCATGCTACAGGATAGAGAATCTGATTAGTCAAATAGTTCTTAACTGTAACAATGTCAAAATGTTTTTGTGCTAGTAGTAAATGATTACTAAACAACTCTTAGAGGCCAATCATTACATAACATTCTGAAGGTAAGGGAAGTAGACAGTCACTTATGATTAAGTAAGGGAAATAGATATGTGGGTATAGATTGATATTGATAAAGATGTAGATTCAGTGATGCAAGGGGATATGCTGAGTGTGGACTGAAGATGGAAAAAGCCAGACTGAGCACGATCCAATTGGAACACTGGAGTTAGAGTTATATCAAGAGGAGAGAATCTTATCTGCATCTGGAGGCAGGGGAGAAGCCTGGATGGAGACAAAAGAGAAGATGGATCCAAAGGGGGAAATGTCGATATCTCCCGAGCCTCCTGGTTAGGAGAGCATCTTAACCAATGGTGAGCTGTGGTGACCCAAAAAGAAAAAAAGATTACATGTTGCAGGGAATATTTCTGTTGAAGTCACTATGACTTCCATCATCCCTGCTGCCTGGAGAACACCAACTTCAATACAAGATGCAAGCAAGAGATATAAAATGGTCCAAGTGGTTACGATTTCCTTACATCTCAGTGGATGGAAACCATGTAGATGGGGGATGGGAGTGGGAAAGAGGCTTATTTTTCCTTGTTTACCCTTTTCAATCTTTCAAAATTTACATCATGGCAATATTTTACCTAGTCAGTAAATAACTTCTTTTTAAAATTAAAAGGTAAACATAAAAATCCGCATCAAAGATATTTGTTTAAAGTTTGCAAGTAATTAAATAGAACTTGGTCATATTATCGTGTAAGTGTGAGATGTGATTGTTCATCCCAAGGCAGATTTAATCATGATACCCATTTAATCTCTTACGGAACAGATACAGGCATGTGACCCTGTCTGCCCCAAGTCACACAGCGCTGTGCCAGGAACACTTTATCAGACCAGGAAGGCAATCTCTCTTTTCCCTCCTGTTAAATGCTGTTGCTTCATGCTTCAAGGCGGAGAGAATAGCCCTCCCAGGATGCTCTCATCAGTCACAGATAGCTCAAAATGAAGTACTTTGCATCCAGTTCCATGGAATGAATGCCTTCACCACTTAAAAATGATAATTGACCTGGCCCCTGCCTGGAGGCCAAGCCATGATGCTCAGCCAGGTGAGAGGCTGGAAGGTAAGACCATAAGACACCTGGCCTCCCAGTGACATAGCACGAAAGCACACTCCCAGGATCTGGAGGATTCTTAGTCCAAGTCTCCATAGAAGGGAATGAATACCAGAAAGAAAGAGGAGGAATCACAACAAGAACTCGTATCAGTGAGAACAATGAGTGAGGAAACCTTCTGAGCCCTTTTTAGGCATTAACTCATTTACTCCACACAGCCACAGTCACTGTGCCCCATTTGGTAGACAAGAAAATGAATGTACGCAGAGGTGAGGTAACTGGCCAAAGCCTCCCAGTGGTGGGTCAAGCTATAAACTCTGACAAGCAGAGTCTGCTGGGTACAGAATGCATCTGCCCATACTTACCCCACGTGTCGAGATTTGAAAACAGAGGCTGTGGCTATTAGCAGGATTTCAGGAAGTCGTTCCAGAGACGCTCAGGGGTTCGAGGTATTGTGGGGGAGAGGAGAAGCATTCTGAAGGGCTTGCTTTAGTTCAGAAGTCTAGCTTTCATGGGGCATTAGGGTCTGCAAGGAAGTCCGTGTGAATTTCTCAAGATTGAGAAATGAACAAACATAAGGGGGGAGGGTAACCAAGGACCAATGCAGATGTATTGCTATTGTCATTATTATTATGTAGTGTCGGAAGTACCTGTAACGTTGATATAAAGATAGTGGTTACCAGAGGTGCGGAGGGAAGGGAGAGGGATGAATAGGTGGAACACAGGGCATTTTTAGGGCATTGGAATTGCCCTTATGATATTGCATGACAGAGACACAACATTATGCATTATACATTTATCAAAGCCTATAAAATTGTACAACACCAAGTGTAAGCCATAAACTATAGACCTTGATTAGTAGCAATGCTTCAATATTGGTTCATCAATTGTAACAAATGTACCCCACTAATGTAAGATGTGAATAATAGGAGAACCTATGTGTGTAGTAGGTATGTGGGGAGTGGGCATTATATGGGAATTCCCTATACTTTCGGTGTAATCTTTCTGTAAATGTAATCTAAAACTTCTCTAAAAATAAAGTTTATTATTACAATAGAAAAAAAAAAAAAAAAGGAAGTCTGTGTGTAGAATAGATTCAGTCTCTAAATCTCAGAAACCAAGCCCACATAGAGGCACATCCTTTCTTGTGAGTACCGGGCTGCTACAGACCTGCAGATCCTCAAGTGCAACTCTCGCGAGTGATGGACAAGTCTTAGGAACCTTAGAAGACTCCCTAGAGCAGTGTTTCTCACAGTGTGGTCCTCAATCAGCAGTAGAAACATCTAGGAACTTGTCCGGTCTCGAGCCCCATCACAGACCTTACTGAATCAGAAGCTCTGGGGCTGGGACCCAGCAACCTGGGTTTTAACAAGTCCTCTGAGTGATTCTGATGAATGCCAAAGTTGGAGGGCCCCTGCCCTAGGATCTGAGTCCTCTGTCCCCAGAGTACCCTACCTGACAGCAATCTTCTGGGTATCCTTGGCAGCACCTGAGCTCTCTCAGTTCTGTGGGATGCCCATCTGTGACAGTACCACATACCCAGAGCAAGGAGGTGGGGGTAGGGAAACCTGGGGATCTAACTTCCCATTCCTTTTCGGAGCTATTCTGAAAGAAGAGTGATGGTTTCTCTTCCTTTGAAAATGTCAAAGGCAAACTAAATCATCCACAAGGTCCTTTGTGGCGGCAGTGAATCACTGTGGAAAAATCTTTCAGGCTCGGATTGATTTATTCTATTGAAACCCCAAGTCACCCCAGTAGCCTTGGACGTTTCTGGCACCAGGAGTGTTTCAGCTAAATAGAATAGAGCACACCTGCATGAGGTGATTTTGCCAGACCTCTCCCAGGTATTGTTTTGAAACCCAGAGCAGGAAATCACACATTCCTCAACAGGTTGCCCAGAGCCTCCCTTTCTCCCTCTTCTCTGTGGACGTATGTTTTTAAAAATATGCTAGAGATTGTTCTAGTGTTCTGTTCCACCTTCTCAGACTACAAGAAGCTGCAGCAGCTGCTGCTGTGTAATAAAGGCCATGGTTTCCAGGTTCCACAGAGGATTGTGTTCACACACCCTCTTGTGGTCATTTGGAAGTAATGCACTCAAGTGAGTTCATATCAAAGCCACAGCCAGGGAATTCCAACTCTACGAATTCTGGATTTGGAGAACTTGTCTTCCATAAGGTATGCCAGCACTGGGCGTTGTGGAAATCTATAGAGCTAAAAGGATTGTGGCACTATGTCCCAATTAAAGCCGTTTTGTAAGGTACAGCTGAATAAATATTAGCTTTTTGTTTCACCGTGTTACTCAGGGAATTTATAAGAATTTAAAACAACGAAGGAGGCTGCAAGTACGCTTAGGAGAACTGAAATACTTTTTGCTGTTGACACGAGCAAAAAAAAGAAGTACAGGAGAGAATTTGGAACATTTGCAGGATTGTTCATCAGTAAAACCCAACAACAAGCAGGAAAAAAATGTGTAAGTACACATGGATGCAGGCATTGAAATTACGTATGTTCAGTGCGTGTCCACACGGCTCCTGGAACAAAGTCCTGAAATCTAGTGTCCTCGTGTGGTCACACACTGCCTTGAGCAGGAAGAAGGGGACAGCTTTCCCAGGGCCACCCATTGGCCCATGGCATTGCCTAACCCATCACCCTTGTTCTGCACCTGATAAAACATTTTCCCTTCCCCATTAACCTCTGGGAATGTAAAGTCTTCCCTCTTGCTCCATGCATTTAGCATTGTTATATTACTGCTGGTCTCACCGCTGGACTTTAGTAAAGAAGGCTGCCTCGGGTTATAAGCTGCTAATAGAAAGAAGCACGATCTCATTCGCGGCACAGTGTCTAGCTAATCACCTCTACAAATAGATTGTAATGAAAGTTTGATAGTGGGAAGATTACATTAATTATTCAGTTTTCCTAATTGTCTAGAAATAAAAATGGGTTGTCAGACTCAAGACAAAAATTTCCAGAATAAGAAAACATGGGGCTGGGTGGGGCAATTAAGAAGCTCACAGGATTTGGGCCTGGGCTTCTCAGTCTAGTCTGTGTGCCGCTGATATTTTGAGCTGGATAATTCTTTGGGGGGCTGGGGTTGTCCTGTGCATTGTAGGGTGCTTAGTAACAACCCTGGCCTCTACCCACGAGACTCCAGTAGCATAACCCATCCCCCACATTGTGACCATCAAAAATGTCTCCAGACATTACCAAATGTCTCTTGGGGCCAAAATCCCTCCTCTCCCCTCCCCATGAGAACCATTGATTTAGGGGGATGGGATGATATCGGTAGTGAAGCTTTAAACAGCATAATGGTTGAACCCAGATGAGGGGGCAGACCCCTGTCTACTGGGCCCATGTGTTAGAGCAGAGAGAACAGCTTTGGAATTAGCAAGACCATGGCTCCAATTAAATGACGTGAACTTAAGCCTCTTTTTTACCTTTGTAAAAATAATAACAGTGACAACAATAATAATACCTACTTCCTAAGGTTGTTGAAATAAGATTTATAAAAGACCTAGCACAATGCCTATTTATAATAACATCAATACGGGGGCAGATGTGGCTCAAGTGGTTGGGCATCTGTCTGCCATATGGAAGGATCTGGGTTCAATCCCCGGGACCTCCTGGTAAATAAAATTTAAGGGAAGCGGGTGTGGCTCAGTGGATAGAGCCCCCGTTTACCATATGGGAGGCCCGGGTTCGCGTCCGGGGCCTCCTTGTGAGGGCAGGCCAGCCTGAGCGGTGCGGTGGGCTGATGCGGCAACCTCATGGCAGGAGGCGGGTGTGGCGCAATGGATAGAGCACCCGTTTACCATATGAGAGGCCCTGGGTTCGCTTCCT
>JAQZBX010068048.1:0-15823 GCA_029593785.1 Cabassous unicinctus
TCATCTCACCGTGCCGCGCAGACTGGTTTGCCTTCACTAGGAGGCCCCGGGAATCGAACCTGAGGCCTCCCATATGGTAAACGGGAGCCCAACCAATTGAGCCACAGCCGCTTCCCACATTCCAGTCTTAATAGTAGAAGATTGTTTTAATAAATTGTGGTGCATCTATATAGGAAATAACTATGTTGTTTTAAAGAATGCTGTGTCTGTACTAACACAGAAAGGTATTCAAGGGACATATTTCTCAAACAAGTTGTAGAATACTATATATAATGTAGCCTCACTCCTTTTTAAAAATATTTTTAAATACATACATTTAAAAACCCTGGAAGGATTTACTCCAAACTGTTTTTGGAGTGTGTTTTGGGTGTAGTGGGCCAGGGAAATTGTGGGAGACTTCCGTTTCATAATTGTATATTTGTGTAATATTGAATTATATACCAAGAATATGTAAATGTATTACTTTCATAATTAGAAAACAAGAGAAAAAGAGGGGGAAAATATTACATCCAGACTGAAGAAAATGCCAGTAAAATGGAAATAGAAAATGTTTTAAGCAATGACGACATTTGGAAATAGTCACTGCACTGAGAGTTCAATGCTCATTTGGAGAGTGTGTGGATCCTAGTACATTGTGAAAAAATCAGACATTTCAGTTTAGAGTCATGCCTAAAGTTATGACTACTATACATACTATAGTTATATGCTGTAACTACATACATACATACATATTTATATATGTATATATGGAGTAATATGTAATTATGTAAAAGATACTATTTTTATGATTTTCCAGGTGAGACACTACTAGTGTTGTGTGATTTAAGGGCTCTTGGGAAGGCCTCCCTGCCAATAGCTCCCTTACCAGCCTACTAGGATACCTGATTTTCCACCATCAAAGAGCTTAATTTGTTTGGATTAGGGAATTATCTGACACTAAAATGTTGGATTGAGGGCCCCTCCTTGTGTTCCTAAGCATCCTGTATATCTCTGTCAGAATATTTACGTGGATTTTAATAATCTATTTTTGTAGTACAAGAAAAATCCAGTATAGCTTAAATATTAAGGCATTGTACTGTACCTTATAATGTTAGTAAAATTCAATGTGACTCTTGCTCACAAGCACGCAGAGATTATCTCCAAGATTAATAATTTTGCAAAACAGGGAAGAGTTGTAAATCAGTGTTACAAAAAGTTTGAGATTATTTTTGTGAATCCCAAAAAGAGAAAGATTATGTTTGTAAACTAATCTATTCTTCTGGGTGTGATACCCTTTGATTATATTGGATTCAGTTGAGGGGAACTTGATTAAATTACCTGTTAAGATTTGGGCTTTGATTTGATCACATCAGTAAGGTGTGACTCAGATTGAGCCCCTGCCCCCTTGGTGGGCTGATATAGATGGATACTCGCTCAAGAAGACACATAGAGGAGAGAACTTTGTCATTTTGATCCTGCCATGTGACAGAAAGGAGAAGCCTCAAACAGCTAAAGTCCTTGGGAAAGACGGACCATTTGCCTGATAGCTTACAGCTGACCTTGGGAAGAGAGCTGAGACTGATATAAAGAAGCCCAGATGGGAAGGCTGAAACCCTGCAGAGATCGTCCGCCATCTTGCTTCAACACGTGGCAGCTGACTTTGGTGAGAATGTACCTCTTATGGTACTGGAGCAGGCTAGTTTAGGAAATGAAAAGATGAATATCGGACCTGGCAGAAAACCACGGCTGTGGGAACCCTCCCTGAGGGAAGGACCCCACAAGATGGCTGCTGGAAGAACCTCTGGAGAATTCCCTATTTGGAATGGGATTTCATCCGGGATCAAAAAAAAGCCCCAGATATTCTCAAGGGGCCTTGCCATTGGGTCCCTGGGGGAATTGATGGGTGGAGTAACCAATCAAAACAGCAAACAGCTGGGACTCCTCCCCCAAACATTAACAAAGGGCAGGGTAATTAATGGTTTAAAAAGCAAGTGCAGAAGTTAAATCAACCCTTTTTTTACCCTGTTATTCCCTTTCTCTCCCTTCCTGGACCAGCATGCAAGTAGACCTGGGGGCTTGTAATCTGTAATGGGACTAGTAGTCTGTAAATCAACCTTTTTTTGGCCCTTTTCTCGCCCTTTTCCTCTCTGCCTGGACCAACCTGCAAGTATACCGGGGACCCATAATCTGTTATTTTCTCCCATTTCTCTTCTCTCATTTTCTTAATAAACTACTGGTCTAACTAAACTGGCATGTACTTAAATTCTTTTTTGTAACATAGCCAAGAACCTAGAGAAAATCTGGCAACAGTACCTTGAGTTGGACTTTCCATGGCCTTGGGACTGTAAGCTTTTACCCCAAATAAATACCTTTTATAAAAGCCAACAGATTTCTGGTACTTTTCATCAGCACCCCTTTGGCAGACTAATACGCTGAGGGTTAAGAAGTAACAAATAATTATGATTACAAAATCATTATAAAGATGCCTTTATTTTATAAAATAGCAAAAGGTTAATAGCTGAAATTACTAAAACTGGCTGGATTTAGCCTAGACCTGCTATTGTTTATGGTAAACATAAATCCTTGTGTATACTTGCCATTGATTTGGTAACCACTCTACCTTCCCCTGTTTGAATCCATAGAAACTCCTGCTCCCGTAGTTCAGGGAAGGCAGATTTGAGACACCCTGGTCTCCTGTCCTTCCCCCAGAGTTAATAAACCTGCTTTCTCTCATGACCATCTCTGTGAGGACTCCAATTCATCTGCTCTGGGCAAGAACCCAGAGGACCCCTGCGGGGTTTCCTCCATTTTCCCCATGTCGCAGCTCCTTCTGGGAAGGGACTATGTGCTGATAGCTCTGTTCCCCAGTGTGTTCCACAATGCTAGGCACACAAAAGGCTCGCAGCACGTGTTTGTCAATTGAATGAATGCTTCTAGGAAAGACATTTTAGGAAAGAGTTCTGTTTTTCTACTTCAACTATTATGAAGTTGAATTGAAGAAATATATGTGAAGGCATTTTGTAAACTACAAGCTACGTAATATAAAAAAGTACATTATTAGTATTAGAATGCAAATTATTTTCTTAGATAACTTCCAAGGTACATTATTAATACTGTTATTAGGATGCAACTTACTATTATTTTTTCAGATTATTGCCAAGTGGTAAGTTTTGACTGGTGGAGGTATGATATTCTGAGTCTTCTTTACATAATAATGGCAAAAATCTCTGACCATCCTCTAGCTTTGCATTCCAAAGAGCCTAGCTTCTTGCAGTAAGGAGGACTGGCTGCTGTGAAAGAAATTAATGAAGAAATGTTTCGATTTTGTAAAAAATAGGCATGGGTGAATGAGCAAGGATTACATAGGAGCAAGGTATAGGAAAATACATAAAGTGTGTCCTGAAAGCCTCAAAAAGTACTTTTCCTCTATTCCCGAGACTCTGGTCAATGACACTTCTTTACATAAGATGGAGTTCTTTGGCTCAGGGCTTTTGTCCTTTGAAAGGCATGGCTTTGCTCTCTGGGTTGCAAAGAAAATGTTTTAAAACTGGGATTTTTGTCATTAGTTTCCCAGGAAACCATTTGGGTTCTGATGCTAATTTGTGTACCTGACTGTTTTAATTGAAAATGGTGCTTATTGATCTATGGAGAGAGGAAGCGGAGGGAAAGACTGCTTTGGGCTACTGCCCACCAAGAATGCTAGGCTGGGAGTGCCAAGTTGATTCTCAGCTCCACCCTATGCTTGGTGCCAGTTGGCACCAGTCTTCTCAACTGAGGTCACCAGAGAATGGTGAGGGAGATGGGGAATCATTTCTTTTTTCAGTACTGACTCCAAGAGAGCAGAGGTTGGGCCTAGCAAACACTCACTGTAGTCTGAGTTAGTTGGGGCCAGCAGACAGGCCTGAGTAAGACAAATAGCTCATGTCTTGGAATTGTTCTAAATTTCCTGCTAAAGATTTTTTTTTATCTCCTCCCTTAGATGGAATGATGTCCCTAGAGGGTGTGGATACCCAGAGCTTACCTCTACTAAGGCATCTACAAATGAACTGTATTTACATTTCTGTGTTTTGTTTTGTTTTTTTGGCACTAGAACGTCTGTGATGACGCTATTGGAGTGTGTGGCTTTGCCCTCCAAAGAATGCAGCATTCTCACTTACTGCCTTTGATGTTCCCTCCAGAGGTAGCTTATTTGTGCGTTCAGCTGCAAATGCCTGGTGGAGAAATAGGTTATTTGCCGATATTCCTGATGTCTCCTTGAATGTTTACAGATCCATGCAGGACCCTCACTGTCAGCCCTGGGACCCCACATCTCTGTGCACTGCACAAAGGAGTCCAAGGTTATTAGTTTTGGTAAAAAACCATTCAAGTGCCATGAGCCTCAGAAGCCAGTGACTACCAAGTATTAACCTGAACTAGACTACTTTCTTCATTTACAAAGATTCTCACACATACCCCAATATCATCCTCTACAGCCTGGAACTGTGCTGTCCAATAACTGTATTCCCCCTTCTGGACTGGGGCCCTGTTCCCCCAGCTTCCAGGAGTGTTAACTGCTACTGGCTCACAGCTGCATTCTTTTTTGTAAAATGCCTCAATTCAGTGGCTCTCAACTGTAGGCAATTTTGTCCCCAGGAAACATCTGGCAATGTCTGGAGACATTCTAATTGTTAGGACTGGGGAATGGAGGGAAGATGGCGTATTACTGGGATTTAATAGATAGCAGCCAGAGATACTGACAAACATCTTACAATGCACAAAACATCCTCCACCCAGCTCCTGCCCCTCAGCAAAGAATTATCTGATTCAAAATGTCAATAGTGCTGCTGTGGAGAAACCCTGCCTCAGCCACAGAAAGCTGTCTTGCCCAATGCTACACTTCCTTCCCAGGGCCAGTCCCCATCCAGTGCAGCTGTACAAAAGCCTGGTCCTTTGCCTCTCTCTGGGATAACTCAGAAGGGCCATCCCAGCACAAATGCTTCTTATTTCTACCCACAAAGAGAAGCCACTTCTCTTTCTAACCAGAGTAGATGCCCTAAGCTCTGCACATTAGAAAGAGCAGTAATTCATCTTGACTGGAAATAGCATATATTCCAGGCAGATTTTCCTTTCCTGCCTGTGAGCCCACTATCTGAGGGCTCAGAGTGATCCACCAATATGGGACCCTGTTTAACACTGCCTTGGACTAAGGGTTCACCTTTACAGAGAAGGTAGGTTTCAGTGAGTATATGCCACACCATCCATCAGATGCTGGCCTTATAGAGCAATGAAGAATAATATATAGAACAGCCTTTGAAGCCCAGCTGAGGTGCCAGCTTAGACTTGATATCCTGCAACTATGGGGCACCATTCTCCAGGATATGATATGAATCCTAAATCAATAAGGTTATAATTATGTGTCCTTAATGGATAGAAAATATGGATCGTGGAATGAAGAGGTGAGAGTAGAAGTGGCTTTTCTTACCAACACTCCCAGTGATCCACTTGGGGAATTAACTTTAGGTTTTGTGATTCTAGAAGTCCTGGTTCCTACAGGAATTTTGAAATGCTTGTACCAGGGGACACAATAAAAGTCCCTTTAAGATTTATCATATAGCTGCCATGTGGTCACTTGGGCACCTCATTCCAAAAGACCGGCAGGCAAGAAAATGAGCCATCACCCTAACGGGGATAATTTACATTAATCACTAGGAGAAGATGATCAGCTATCACTCAATGGAGCCAAGGGTTTGTTACTCAGGTGATCCACTGGCTGTATTTTTGTAACCCTACCCCTCTATTTGCTAGGGTTCTCTAGGGAAACAGAATCAACAGAATATATCTGCAAATAGTATGAGATTATAAAAATTGTCTCATGTGACTGTGGGGATGCACAAGTCCAAATTCTGTAGGGCAGGCTGCAGGCTAGGGACTCAGATGAAGGTCCTTGATGAGTTCCCCCAGAGACACTGGCTGTCTGAAGTAGAAATGGGAATTCTCTCTGAATGCTGAAATCGCTTCTCCTTTTAAGGCCTTCAACTGATTGGTTGAGATGTCACTCATTGCTGATGGCATTCTCCTCAGTTGATTGTAGATGTAACCAACCATCTATACAATCAACTCACTGATGATTAAAGTCCATAAAATGTCTTTATATTACAATTAGCCTAGTGCTTGCTTGACCAAATAACTGGGCACCATTACCTGACTAAGTTGACACATTAACTTAACCATCACAGTCCACCCCTTGTCAACTTGGCAGCCATATACATCACCTTAAACCATACTTAGTCTCTAAATAAAAACAATAACAGATATATATATCTATTTTCTGCCCAACAATATTCAATTGTCCTACATACAACCAGAAATGCACTAAATCCTTCCAGAATAGGGTGCAAGTCCTAATATTCATTCTTAAACTTGATGTCATTAAATACTACGACATGAAACTAATACAACTTATGTCATATGATAAGGGGAAATGATAGGGAAGAAAACAAAGATATTCGTTTTATGTACATATACAAAACAAGGAAGAAATATTCATGACCATTACAGCCCTCATTTCTGTAACTGGTCACGTAGTTGTTACATATTTGGTTCATATCTATCACTACCTTCTTCCCGTTCCATGTTCCCTTTACTGTTGGCTAGCACCTCAGCTGGCCATGGTTCTTTGCCTGGTAGGGTGACCCAAACCTTCATTCCTGAAGATTTGGGGCCATTGTTAGTCCTGCCTGGATTGAGTTGTTGCAATTTTCCATTGACTTTAAACACAGGGCATGGTAGTACTAAGAGACACCCCAGGGGATTTCCTGTATTCCAGGCAAACTCTTCTTTCCCTCCATCGTGTAGGTGCAGTCCTATTTCCCCTTTATAGTCAGGATCAATCATACCAACGAGTATAGTAATTCCCTTTGTTGCCTGTTGATTCAGAAGCAAGTGGCCAGTTGGCAATACTAACTTCTAGTTCAATGGAATTGTTGTTGTGTTCCCTGGTGGAAGGACTCATCCTTTTGGAAGTAAAACCTGTAGACCAGCAGAGTTTAAGATTGCAGAGACAGGAAGAAAAAAATTTCCTAGTGGATCACTAGGAGTAATAGTGAGTGGTGTCACTCCCATTTCCACCCATAGATTCCTGGACCTAGAACTCTTCTGCTTATACAGATCAAGTAGGAATTTAGTAGTCTGTCCATCTGTTTTACTTTTAGGTACCCCATGATCTATTAGCCAATGCCATAGGTCTATGCGACTCAGACGATTTTGATTGCTGCTTTGAGTCTGCCTTTCATTGTGGTAGCCATGCCTACCTTATCTTTGGCTATTAAGTGCTCTTACTTGGCTTCTGCTCGCCCAGGATCCAATCATCTCCATAGTGTTTAAGGATCCTAGTTCGGTGACAGTAGTTCCCACAGTAATATCTGACCTACAGAGAAAAGCAGCCACAGAGCTCTTCAGGGAAGATGGAATTAGTCTCACAAATTTATTCCTCACAGTCCTGGTGAAAGGTGTGTCCTCTGGACATTCCTGGGGTTGGTGAGCAGGTCTTAAATGGTAAATCCATGCTAGCATTCCAATCTCTCTAAACCTTTGGATCCCTTCATTTACAGTGTACCAGGGTAAATCTGGCATCTTGACCTCAGGCATTGCAGGCCATCTTTTGGTTCATGTTTCAGCTAGCCACTCAGACAAACTGTTAGAGCCCTTTCAAATCCCTCAAGCTACAATATTGAATTCAGAATCTCTTCTTAGTGTGTCCATATCAATAAATTCAGCCTAATCCAACTTTATATTCCTTCCACCATTATCCCATACCCTTAATATACATTCCCACACATATCCCCCTGATTTCTGTCTGTATAAATTGGAAAACTCATGCAGCTCTTTTGTAGTATCACATACTTCCTCATGGATCACACTTTGTACTTTACCTTTGGGGGCTTGTTGTGACTTTAGTCTAGTTATAGGTCTGGAGGAGAAGAGGGGTGGTGGGGGGTGGATAAGGAGAAGAATTAAAAGTGTCTTACGAGCCAATTACCTCAGGGCATTCCATTGCAGTTTCATCTGGTGAGATAGAATTAACATCTTCAGGTGGAGGTTGGAAGGCAGACTCCTCAGGGCAGGGTAGAGGTTCAGTGGTTGTTTCCTCAGGAGGTCTAGACTCTTTGAGGCAGGATGGAGTTTGGGTCATGCAGGCTTAAGGTTGGATGGTCCTCTCCTCAGGGTCGGGGGGAGGTCTGGACTCCTTGGGGGAGGCTGGAGATTGGGTGGTGCAGGCTTGACATTGGTGGTCATCTCCTTAGGGCAGGGAGGAGGTCTGGTAGCTGTCTCCGCAGGGCAGACCATTACAGGTTTATCTGGCAAAGTCTCAGCAGAATGTAGGGTTTCAATGTCCCCACTGCCATCATCATCAACCCATATGTCTCCATCCCAATCCTGAGGATTCCACTCCTTTCCAATCAATGCCTTCACTTTAACAGTAGACACCCTGCAAGGCTGAGATTTTAGTTTCCCTTGTAATTCTGCTACTGGCACAATGAGAGTCTGAGTCTGGTTTTCAGAGATCTCAAGTCTGTGGCTGCGTGAAACAAGATTTTCTTTCAGGGTACACATAGAAACTTTCATGTCATTCATGTGGTGCTTAAGTTGCAAATTTGAAGACTTCAGTGCATCCCTTTCTTTTGTAACTGGATCCAGGGTATTTAGGAATAGCCCAGCAACATCATATTACCTTTAAACTCCATGAAACTCTGTTAAATTATTAAAAAAAAAAAACTCACCCAGATCCTTGGTCTCTTAGAAGTATGGAAGTAGTGGTATCCAGTGGCGATATTTTGTGTCTCTCTATTGCCAACTCATGCTATGGACTGTCAGTGGCCTCTTGATTATTGGAAACAGAGTCATTAGTGCCCCTGAATCTATTCAATAGATTTTGCAATTGCAAAAATCCCAGAACCAATTCAGAAATTCCATTTTAAAAAATTTTGCTTCTCAAGAACCATTCCTGGTACCGAGCTATATTAGTGAAGGTTCTCTAGGGAAACAGAACTGACAGGAGATATCTGTTAATAGTGTGAGATTTTATAAAATTGTCTCACATGACCATGGGGATGCACAAGCCCAAATTCTATAGGGCAGGCTGCAAGCCAGGAATTCCAATGAAGGTCCTTGATGAGTTGTCCTGGAGACACTGGTTTTCTAAAGCAAAGATGGGAATTCTCTCTCTAAATGCTGAAATCATGTCTCCTTTTAAGGCCTTCAACTAATTGGATGAGATGTCACTCATTGCTGATGGCATTCTCCTCAACTGATTGTAGATGATGTAATCAGCCATCTATGCAATCAACTCACTGATGATTAAAGTCCATGAAATGTCATTGTATTACAATTAGCCTAGTGCTTGCTTGACCAAACGACTGGGCACCATTACCTGGCCAAGTTGACACATTAGCCTAATCATCACACCCCCCGCCCCCCATTTTGACAACAAAATTATACATGGAGCACTTGTGACCTGAGAAGTGCATCATGACCAGGAGCTCATACCCCTCAGGGTTGAGAGTCTAGATTATCCCACCAGTTAAGCAATCTAGACCATCAAAAGTGCTAGCCAAGGGTGAGGGGAATCTGGAATGGCTAATAGAGGAGGAAGACGAGTATCAGATGCAGCCTTGAGACCAGCTGAAGCATCCGGGCTGTTGTTTTTTCCTACTAACCTTCCTCTTGAAAGTGTTCCCCCAAAAAAGACCAACCAGCATTCTGGAGAAGCTGTTACCAGATAGAGTGAACTTACTACAAAAAGCAAGTGGATCCAGGAAGCACACAAGCTGGACTTTAGTGGATGCTGTAATGTACCACTCAGATCCTCTCTTCAGGACCAAGGCACTCATCCTCTTAGCTGCTGGGAATATTGCCTGCTGAAGGCTCAATGCTGAGTCCCTCTCTGGGAATTTCCCTGGTCCAGAGGGAGCTGCCTCACCCAAGGTTATACTCCCTTCATGGAATCATACTGCAGAGATACAGAGTGATTGCAGAGATACAAAGGCCATCCTAGCTCCAGAGTTTCCCATATGATCAGCTGAAGCCTCTCTAGCATCTACATCACAGTTTAACTTCTCCCTCTGCCAAGTATTGCTTCTCTTATTTCCTTATAATCTCCAAAGAACACCCCCCAATAAACCTCCTGCATGCAATCCCCATTCCCAGAGTCTGTATCCAGTGAAACCAACTTTAGACAGTATACAAAGCACTTACATGATTATTTAAAGAGGGTGGCTGTTTTCTTCTAGACCTACACCTGCTGGGATGCATGCTGCAAGAATGCAGGATTTTCTCTTTCCTTATTTATGCCTTCTTTCATTTACCACATGATATTGCACCCAATAGGTATTGCATAGGTAATTCATAACGATTTGGCTACTTTATCAGTCACTCTGTGCTTAGTTCTCCATGGGACATACAAAGCCCATATACGGTCCCTGGTATTTCTGGAACTCTCCATTTTTCCCAGAATGACTCTAAAAGCCTCTGCTTCACACATGCCTTAAAAGTCAAACATAAAGCACTACTAACATGGAGAGAAGAGAAAAGGATTCTCATTCTTTTTTCTTCCACCAGGTTAAACACTCAAAGAAAGGCTTAAAAAATACAGTCAATGTCATAACTGAGAAGACAATCTCAAATGAAGGGGTAAGCATATTTGTTATCTGGAACAGAGAGAGAGAGAGGTTCAGGGAGAGAGAGAGAGAAAGAGAGAGAGAGAGGTTGATTATATGTATTTTATAATCTTTCCTGCCACTCCTATCAATCAATGGAAATTATTGAGATTCCCTAAAATTTAACAGGCATATCCCCCCAAATTTATTTTGATCTAAAATCAAGTCAGACTCAACGGTATGCTATTGTACTGAGGGCTGTACTGAGTCAAGTTAAACAAGTGTGAATGGAGCTACAATGAACACCCAAGGATAATAAGGCAGTCAATGAGAATATATGCTCTTTCCTATTCTGTTCATGCTAGACCTCTTGGCTAAAGTCTAGACTAGCATTACATATTAGCCCTGTCAAACATCAGTGACTGGCCCCACTTCCACCCTCACCAGTCTGCAAATAAGTGACAGGTGATCTCCACAGGCTTTTAACAGGCTATCAGGTCACACACAGTACTTTGCTGAGAAAAACTCACTTATGTATCTCATCACTGATCAAATTCAAGTACTTCATATTTACAGTTTAAAAGCCCAGAATGGCTTAGTTTATCAGAGCCCAGCTTCATGACACTGATGCATGTGCTTGTACCGAGTGGCTATGAGCTTGGTGCTCTTTGATTTAAGTGCAGGAAGCTTTTATTTTTGAATTTCTACCTACTCATGGCAATACATCAAACAATCAGTTTTAATATCTTTAGGGTTAAGTGCACTCTTGTAATTTAGAATTAAATGGTTTTTATTAAGCACTTTTATAGACTATCTACATGCCATAAAACTCCACTGATTAAGGATCATGGTGACTGGTAAAACAGCAGCCCCTATGAATTAGGGAAGAATTAATGAAATGCATTTTCTCAATACATCACAGAATGCATTCTGTACTTAGTAACTCAAATGTCCAAATGAAAATTTCTCCCCATAAAGCAAATACACAGATGACTCCTGTGGGCTATATTGGATTCCAACAGTGATGCATCCCTGGTTTGTAGTCTTTCTGCTTCTTCTGGCCTATATTCTCCCCCACTCAATCTCACCTCAGCTCCACTCACAACTTAACCTCTAAGTCTAGAAGGTTATTTCTCTTTGAGACTGCTAGGAAATGGGGACCAGGTCAGGGAGGTCAGAGTCAACCAGCCCAAGTCCATTCCCCTATGAAAAAAATTTGCAGTAGAGTTGCTCACCAGTAGAGGGCAGCATAAATCTGTTGCCTTGCACATGCTCAGAGAGGTTTGAGCTTCACCCTTTGAAGGCAGACTGCAAACTGGGACACCGTGTGGTTGTGTGTGCTGTTGAACCAGACCATATCTCCAGTTCCAGGCTACTTGATCAAAACTAATGAAAGGTGGGGAGTGGATGTAGCTCAAGTGCTTAAGCACCTGCTTCCCTTGTATGAGATCTTGGGTTCGATCCTGGTACTTCCTAAAAACAACAAACAAAGGGAAAAAACCATGAAAGCTCAGGTCCTGGGTTTGATCCCTGGCCCCAGTACCTCAAATAAATAAATAAATAATTGCTGGTTTCTTAAAAAAAAAAACAACAAACTAGTGAAAGCTTCTCTTGCCCGCTCGTTCAGCTAGGCACAGTTTTTGAAGCCGTGGGTAAGATACCTGGGCTTACTCTAGGATATTTTGGAGAATCATAGAAGTTCCTGATTCGTTTTTGGCTTAGATGTGTTTGTTTTGTTTTCCCAAGAAAAGACAAGCCAAACCTAAATACTTGAAAGAGAAATAATTTAATTTGTAAACTAGCAAACCTTTCTCTACACCTCCATCTGAAGGATATCTATAGCCAAAATAATCTTATTAAAACATGTGAATTGACACCCATTCTCCAAACTAGCTCATGTAGTTGCATTTTTAAAGCAGTCAGGCCTAATTTGTAAGAGGAAAATGGTTTCTCAGCAGAATAGTGGCGGAGGGAAATGGTAGTGGTGGTCCTCAAGGTCAAGACCAAAACCACACTAATAAGAGAAATATTCTTTTCTTTATAGAGAGTTAGTCTAATAAAATGAATGATTTTTGTTAGCAGTTGTACTTACTACACTGGTGACACATCTCTTACTGGTGACTCTCTCATTAATCTTTCTTCAGGAAACCAAAATAGTCCTCTGGATGCTACAGTCAACCACGTTGAACATCTTTATAGTTTGCTTTGAACACATGTATAAATATATCTGTAGGCTATTTTCTAAAAGTGCAATTGATGGGTTAAAAGGAAAGTGTATTTTAACTTTTCATCCATATTGCAAAATTGCTTTCCAAAGTGTTTATGCTATTTTACACTCTTACTCACATGCCATTATTCTCCTGATTTTATTTATGGTGTTTTTATTTTTAAAAAACGTTTTATTTCAGGAAATTTCAGTCACAAGAGTAAAGAGAATAGTTTAATAATTCTTATGCACTCGATACCTAGCATTATCAACATATAGAAAACCATTGCCTTTATTACCCTTCTCCCTTATGTCCCTCCCTCTGCACTATTGGCTTACTTAAAAATAAATATATCATTTAATGTCATTTTTTTCTGTGATAACATTAGCCCTGTAGTGACTTTCACTTGTGTGTAATCAAATTTATTAGTCTTTCATCTTACGGTTTCTAGTGTTAAAGTCACCAGAAGCTGCCTGCAAATATGTATATAGTCATGACAAGCTTTTGAGATGAATAATATTTTAAAGATGAGGAAATGTGAGCCACAGAGAAGTTAGAACACCTGGCCCAAGGTGACACAGCTAGGATTAAACCCCTCTCCTGACAATTCCATCATACCTCTGCCCAGTGAGGCTCTAAGAGCCAAGCTGAGAGCAAGACTGAAACCTCACATTTACACTCCTGTTCATTGCTGGCTGCTGAACAGTGAAATTGTGCACAGTCTGTGCCACACTGGCTGCTTTCACACAAGCCTTCTAAGGCAGTGCATTTTGGTGGGGGTAGGGGGCTGTCACAGATCCCCTGAGAATCTCATGAATGTTCCTGGACCCTGTCCATAGAAAGCATGCAGATTTACACACATAGACACACACACGCACAAACACACACCAGCTGTAAGCATAGCCTCTGGGGACTTGCTAACCTTCATTCTGTCATCTCTGCATTAGGCAAGGAAATAGGTTCTCAGTTATCATGAATCTGGATTGGATGCTTAAGGTTTTTTGCCATTCATTCCCTAGAGAACTGTGCAGTTTGATTATATTTGTATTTGTAGGCAGGTAAGGATGACCTATTTAATCAATACATCTAAAGGCTAAGAGGTAAGCTATATTATTCAGGCTCTATAACAAAGCTTATGCTAATTTAACCTGACATGTAACATGTTAGGTTAATATGATTTGGATTACATATATTGTATTTAGAAATTGATGTTTTTGTTGCTGGTTTCTCCTGACATTTTTGAACTATAATATGGAATGCAATACTTCTACAACAAAGAAGGTAATTCTCACTAGTGAGAGTAATTAATGGTTATTTGATCATATTACTGCATAGAAATGATGTTTTTGCCACACAATAGGTTTCCTAATTGGTGATCCAAGGATGACCACGTTCATTTTCTGCTGACAGAGATTTCCTACTGTGTGTGGCATTATCTCTTAATACTGTGATAGCAGCAGATGATGGTCAGAGCCAGTAAGAAAATTAATTTACAATGCTTCAACAATCATTATAAAAGACCTAATAACAATGCTAATTTAGGTGTAGGATGAGTCATCTAATGAGTTGATTAAATAAGACCTTGCTGCCAGTCTCCTGTGCTATAGACATTTGACAGAACTGAACAATGCCGAGGGAAGGTAAGTGAATACACACTGACCCCCCACAAATGCAAATGATGTTTATAGTTATGAAAGTGCAAGCAAAAGCAACTGCTTTATTCAAAATCAGAACCAAACAACCAAATTTTAAATAATTGTTATTTCACTCCTATTTTATGAAGAAAGATGTTGCAGGTCTATTTGCTAGCTTTATAACTCCCTCCAAAATGTCTTTAAATCTTGATTGGATATCTGAAGTTCAAATTGCTCTCACAAATTTATTACCCTTTGGGTTTTTTAAAAAGAAAAATTATAGTAAGATCATAGCCATCTGGTTGAAAACTACCAATATTTCCACCTATATAACTTCTATTAGTTACAGTACTCGAGCCTAGTTTATAAAACTTGTATGCACAGAGGCCATAATCAAAATTGGGGTTGCTCATTAGCTTGTTTAGCTGGTGGTGCCACATAGCTGGGATTCAGAGATCCCACTTCTCCCCTTTCAGCATTTGTTATTTCAGACTAATAGGTTTTTGTATTTTTAGTCTGTCTCCATGTGAGAAGCTCCTCATCCCTTTAGTGAGTTTAGCTGCGTTTCCCTAGGCCTTGCCAGATGTCCTGATTCTTTTCTTGCAGGGAGATTGGGACAATCGGAACATCACAAATTCCTCATTTGAATACAACATAATTGCTCAGAAAGAATCTCTGTCTTTACCAACAGGCTGAAATATTCCTTTTCTATCTGCCAGCTTGAAACAACTAACTTAAAAATGATTTGTGTTATAAAGTAGGAAACAGTTTATTTTTCTTTAAAAAATTTTTTTTTCTTTAAAAAAAGTATTGAATGTGATTATAATAAAAGCTATCTAATTTTGACTGGAGGTTCAACATTTTCAAAAGCCACAATAGATTTTCTTTCTGTCAATTCAAATATTCATAGGTCATCCAATCTGGCCTTCTGCCATAGTGCACCTATAATTCCTTATTTTAAAATAGTAATTAACTTTTAACATAAGGCCTTTAGCTCTGGATACAGTAGTGCCTATATGAAGGAAATAGCATGACTGAGGTGAAGAATGGGGTTTCTTGGAATAGGTATTGTTTGCCAAGCTGTATCCAAGAGCTCTACAGAAAGTAGAAAAAGACATTATAGAAGAGTGAGCAGACATTTTTACAAGGTCACTTCATTCAGACTGGAAAGTGGCCAGCACAATGTCATTATTTACAACAGGATCTGGGAACACTTGAGGAAATTACAGACCATTTAGTTTTGATTCCATTGTGGGGGGCAAAGTCTTAGGAAGTATTTTAGGAGATTAAATGGGGAACACTGAGAAAAGCACAGCTTGATTAAGGACAGCCAGTGTAGTCTCTGGAATGAAAAAGTCATGCTTCGATA
>JAQZBX010068049.1:0-15839 GCA_029593785.1 Cabassous unicinctus
TAACTAGAAAAATATAACTAGTAAGATTTAGCCTCAAGTTTATAATATTTGAATTTGTGCTCCCTGAATGCAACTGATTTTTGTAAGTAAATATAGAGTCTTAATATATAAAATATGTTGTCAGTATCACATTCCCTGCAAGTAACAAAATTGGGAAGCTGGTATAGACTGTGGTAAAGTAGAGCAGCAAGGAAGCCCTGCCTAAAGGCATTCCAATTTTAAAGCTTAAATAGTCTTCTGCATGCCAAAATATATGTGTGTATATATGTATATATATATATATATATATGTATATATATATATATACATATATATATATATAATTGTAATTATTACTCTGAATATCTTTGGGATCTGAAATTTATAAAAGAATGAAATTGTAAAATAATAAATGACTTGGATCTATTTTAAATAAAATTATTTTAAATTAAAATACAAAGCTTAAGAAGTAATATAAATAAAAGCCATGAAACCTAGTTATTATGAATTTTCTAAAATAGTTTATTGGTAGCTATTTTTTAAAATAACATACTGAGTAGAATAGTCTTCATTATACATTTATTTTTTTTATTATTTTTAAATGACCAATATGGTTCTGAAACTACAAGATTTGCATGGTTGACTTCTCTTATCTCATTAAACTTTAGACAAACATCATTTTAATTGTAACCAAAATCAAAGTATTTAAAAAATGGCATATATTAATTAAAAAACATGATATATCAAGTTAGTTTGCTGTATCCTGATGGTCTAATACAGAGGTTCTTAATAAGGGGTCCATGATTTTGAATTGAAATTCAATAAAAACCACATTATTCTTGTGGGGATATGTTGGTATGGGAGTGACATAATTATTTTAAAAAATGCACAGCATAGTGTGAACTTAGTAAGGGTTCTGTGGTTTCACCTGACTGGCAAAGGTATCTGAGGAACCAAAAAGTTTAAGAAACCATGGCATAATAAAAGCTTCATTAACTTTCTTTTTCCTAACTTAGGACAGTATATGTCAGAGGTTTAGAATATTTCTTTAGACAAGAATTTTATCCAATTTAATATGTACAATTTAATATGTACCACTTGTGCAATATAAAATAATTTGTGTAATTATAGTGAGAAATATGGTTATGCTCACATTATATAATGTTTACCAAAAGAAGACTAAAAATGAATGACTTAAATAAAAACAACAACATGAGCATGCCACAAGTGAAGTAACCTAATCAAAATGCCCTATTTATAATTGGCTTCGAGCCATATGGATTGATTAAATTTAAGAACATAGTCCCTGGGTCTATCCGGCTTCAACTTTCCAATATCACACTCTGAAGCTCCAAAATATGTTCTTTCCATATGCAAAATATGTTAATTCTATCACAATATCCTTAAGCCTTATATCATTTTATAACAATATTAAGTACAAAGTCTCATCAAAATTGGTAACAAGCATGATCTTTCCACATGCACTATTTTGCTCATACTAGGGCCCTGTGAGAGTTAGTACAAGTTATGTTCTTCCAATATACAAGAGTGGCAGTCATAAGACACATGTTCCTATTTCCATAGGAAGAATTTGGAAGGAAAACAGGGGTCATATGTCACAAACAATTCCAAAACTGTTCAGAGCATACTCCATTTGATTTCAAGGTCTAAGAGTCATCTGTAAAATGATACAATTTCCTCTAGGCTTGATGGAACAACAGTCCCATTCTTTCTAAGACCTTGAAGAGCAGCCATACTATCTCCACCACTGGCACAAGAGCTCCAACATATCTAAACATTGGGGTGACAACCAAACTCTTGGCTATAACCTCATCAAGCATCAGGGTGGCATCCAGCCTCTTGGCAATGCCCCAGGCATCTGATAAACCTGGGGTGGTGACAAATTTTCTGAAATACATGGCAGAAGGCCCATCATCTCCAAACATAAGGGCTTATGCACTTTTTCCACACACATGGGTGGTTCTGCTCTCTTGACCCAAGAAGAGCCCTTGAGTTCAGACCTCAGCTTCCATGGTTCTTCCACTGAAGACATTATTCCTTGAAACTGTCCATTTTATGTTCTATTTAGTGCAGGATGACAGTGGTTGTGGGCATAAAGTTCTCACAAAAAATGTGTTGGTTGTGCTTTTAGCACTTATGAGTCCCAACAATCAGGTAGTAGATTCTTTCCACAAATCTTTTCTCGAAAACTGCATTTCTAAACATTCTTCAACTAGAATGGCTTACTGGTTCCATATTACATTAAACTCTCACATGGGTCATTATTATTTGCTGTGATAGTTTGAAGTTTTTATGAACCCCAGAATATCAAGCACATAGAGATAATACATTCCTGTGACTGTGAACGTATTGGAGGTAGGATATTTTGATTATATTATTTCAGTAGAGCATGAGCCAGGATGAGTCTTAATCTTCTTACTGAACTCCTTTATAAATAGGATGAATACAGAGAAAGAGAGACAGAGAAACACAGAGAAGCACAGAGAAAAAATCACAGGAGCAGAGACAGAGAGTCATGAAAGCAAGGAGCTGAACTCAGTGGAAACTGGGGGAGAGGAAGCCAGAAATTAAAGCAAAAAATCTGGAAGAGAATGGAGAGACCAGAAGATGGCTCCATTTGTTGGTCTTCAGGGAGAAAGCATCACCTGATGATGATTTGATTTGCTCACTACTATGGCTTCAGAACTGTAAGCTGGCAATCTAATAAATTCCCATTGGAAAAGACAACCCATTACTGACATATTGCTTTTGGCAGGTCTTACAAAACTAAAGTATCTGGGTATTGATTTTCTGGAGGCTCAGCATTTTTGGAACCATCAATACCTGGTTTATTGGTGCACAGGTGTTCACTTATTGGCTTATTCCTTTCCTCTCACATTTTACTATCAGCTGTGGGAGTAAGACTGGCAGTATTTTCCCCATTTAGTATGGAAACCTGTTCAGCTAATTATCCAAGCTAATTACTTTCAAATGCTGCCTTCCATTGATATCAGAACACAATTTTGCCAAGATTTTTGCCATTTTTAAACAAGGGTTGCCTTTCTTACTTTTTGCAATAACACATTCATCATTCCTGTCTAAACCTTCATCAGGAGTCTGTTTAATTACAATATTTCTACCGACAGTCTCTTCAAAGAAGTCTAGGTCTTTTCTATCAAGCATCTCATAGTTCTTCCCGAATCTTCTACTTAACCATTTTAAAAGACTTTTTAACACTTTTGGTATTTAAAATTGCAGCACCCCACATTCTTGGTACCAAAATCTGCTTTGATTTCTTAGGCTGCCAAAATGCCATATACAAAGAAATGGTTTGGATTTTACAATGGGAATTTATTAGCTTACAAGCTTATAGTTCTGAGGCTATAAAAATATCCAAGTAAAGGAATCATCAGGTGATGCTTGTTCCCAAAAGACCAGCTGCTGTTGATCCTGGACTCCTCTGTCACATGACAAGGCAGAGTGTTGTATCTTCTTGTTTCTCCTTTTTCTTCTGGCTTTCGTGGTTTCAGGTTCTGTCTTCCATGGCTTTCTCTTTTCTATCTATGAATTACATTACTTATAAAATACTCCAGGAAGAGAAGTAATACCCACCCTGGATTACACACCAACTGAAATAACCTAATCAAATTCCCTACTTACAATAGGTTTACAGCCACAAGAATCGGTTAACTTTAATTTTCTGTGGTCCATTCAGCTTGAAACCATCACACCAATAATGATGTATTGGGAAAAATCTACTGATTTAAAAATGCCTTTACATTGAGATTTCATGTTAAATTTTTTGGAAGTTTGCTGTGTGTAAGATTGGCAGTAGTTGTTTATGCAAGAGATTTCAAAATTAATATAAATTTCTTGATTTTATCTCTCATATTTTTGGGGTCTTTTTAAGAACTTCTGAGATAGAACCTGTGCATTTCAAATATTTTTTGCAGTAATCTACTGATTCCATACTGAATCACAGTTGATTAGTTGTTTAAGAATGAAAGAGGATTGAAGTGGTGGAATTGAGTAAACAATATTTCAGTATTTGGGAATAGTCCATAATAAAGTTTTAATTTTTTTTTTCTGGGGAGTAGACCTTGATTATAGAGAAGGGTTTAGATGTATTTAACAATGGATTTCAATTCCATTTTTGTCTGGGATATGAGGATTAGTGTTAGAGACCCCAAAGATATCATCTCCTGACTATCAGAAATAATCTATCTCACATTCAGTTACAACAATTTAAAAAATTACCATGTATGTTCTTCAACAATTTTAAGTTTTCATAACTTCTGTTCCATGTAATCAAATATCAGCTAAGTTATCTGTATTTTATTGTGCCCCTATGTATTGTGGTGACCATTGCTCCCAAAACAGCAACTCTTTGATGAATCTAAGAGAAGTCATTAATTTTCATTCAATTTTTCAAAATTTTAATTTTGAACCAACAAGACTGATGACTTTCAATGCTTTTATAAATAGGATTTTAATTCTCAATTACTTTTCACCTTGAAAGATATTTTTGTTGTATATAAAATCAAGGTTTGAATTTTTATTAAAAAAATTAAAGCTTAGAAAATGGAATCTCACTGCTCCTGACTTGAATTGTTTGTCATGTTGTCTGCTGCAATCTTATTGTGGATCCTTGTATATCATAGAATGTTTATTTCATGACAATTTCAAAATTCTCTCTTAGTCTTAGTTTTCATATCATTATGATACAAGGACACATACCTTCATACTAATCAACTAAGCAGAATTTTTAAAATCATAAAGAACACATTATTTAAGGTTGTGAATTAAAATGAACTCATTCTGGAAGTTGTTTAATTATTACAATCAGTTTGTTCAGTTGTTTGAATTTACCTATTAACTTTAAAAATTTTCATCCTCTTTGACAAAGCGTTTATACACATATGTATGCCTTACAAAATACATGCTGATTACTTTCAGGACATTTATACACAAATGGTGGTGGGATTGCTCACAACTGTCAAGAACTGGAAGGCAACTTAATATCCATCAACAATAAAATGGTGAATAATTTGTTAATTTTCATGTTATTAAAATGAAGGCAAGAAACTAAACTATCATTAAATTTTAAAACTTTGGTAAGTATCACAGGCAAAATATTAAACAAAGAAACAAGATGGAAAAAATGATATATAAAAGTGTTTTAATTTATACTAAATTATAAATATTCAAAATTCACATATATTTTTCAGAATTATATATAATGTTGGTAATGTAATTTTCTGTACGTATTGGGAAAATCATGTATTTTATTTTTCCTTTTTTCTATTTATATGGTGCATTAGGTTAATTACTTTTTGTTTGCTGAGCCACATTTCCATTCCAGGGACAACCCTCAATTGTTGATAATGAATAATCTCTTTTTTACTACTTAGTTATGGTTTATTGTTGCAATCCCTTACCTACTTACAGCCATTTTGATTATTCATTTGTTGCATTAAATTACTGATTATTCTGTGTTTGCTTTATATATTTTTCCTAAGTTGTTTCTACATCCCTTTCTCAAAGATCTAAGTGTATCTTTTTAAAAATATATTTTTTAATTACAGAATTTATGAACTTGTAAAACAATCATGTACATGTGTGGAATTCCATAGAACATACCTCCACCAACACACCACATTGTTGTGTAACATTTATTATAAATTATGAAAAATATCATCAGCTGTTACCATTAACTATTGTCTATAGCACACATTTGGAACATTTTTTCCATACCTCCCCATTATTAACACAATACATCATTGGCATCGATGCAAGAATAATACAATAATGCTGTCAACTATAGTCCATAGATTACATTAATTGTATTTTTCCCATGTTTCCCCATATTCTTATACCCTTACAATAGTGATGTACATTTTTTCCAGTTCATAAAATGACATTCTTGAATTTGTACTATTAACCAAAATTCTCATCTCTCTCCAGGTTCACTATGTTTTTCCGTCCTTAGATTATTCTGTAGCTTTCTTTCAATTAACCTTAACATCCCTAGACTACCGTTTTAAGCCATAATCCTATTTATAAATCAGCTGAATTCGTTCTACACATTATAATGTACTATTCACTGGCAGTTTTTCTCTTATAGCATCTTAAATATATCATGCAACTGCCTTATTGCCTCCATGATTACTGATGAGAAATCAGCACTTAATTTTATTGGGTATCCCTTTTATGTGTTGCATCATTTTTTACTTGTTCCTTTTAAAATTCTCTCTTTTCTTCAGCATTTGACATTCTGATTAATATATATCTAGGAGTAGGGTTATTCAGATTCATTCTGATGGAGAACGATGTGCATCTTGGACACAGATATGTATGACATTCAATAGAGTTGGGAAATTTTCTACCATTATTTCTTCAAATATTCCTTCTGCCCCTTTTCACTTCTCTTCTTCTGAGATTCCCATAACACACATCTTTGCACATCTCTTACCATCATTTAGTTCCCTGAGAACCTGTTCTTTTTTTTTTTCTGTTCTTTTCACTTGTTCTTTTGTATATTCTCTTTAAGAGGCCATGTCATGAAGCTCACTGATCCTTTCTCTTGCCTCCTCAAATCTGTTACATACATCCAGTGTATTTTTTATTTCATTTGTAATGCCTTTCATTCTCATAAGATCTTCTATTTTTCTTTGTATGCTTTCAAATTCTTCTTTGTTTTCACCCAGTGTCTTTTTAATATACGTAATCTCATTAACTATCTCATTGAATTTATTAAGGAGATTTGTTTGAATATCTATAATTTGTTCTCTCAACTCCTTCAAGTCTTCTGGAGGCTTAACTTGTTCCTTTGACTGGGCCATATCTTCCTGTTTACTGGTATGGATTGTATATTTTTGTTGGTGTCTTGGCATCTGGCTTACAGGATGTCTATTTGGGTGCAGTTTCTTTCTTTAGCTTAAGGCTTTCTTGCCTTTTCTCCCTAGCTGGTTGTGTATTAAAAGCTGAGGATGTACTTGGTACTATAAGCTGTGGAGGCTGTACCTGCTTGCATTGCCCAAAGTACCAGTGATTTTTCTCCTACCCTTCCCCCCTGCCAGGAGAAGAGACAGAGACTCAGCCATGTGCTGCAATCTATGCCCTGCAAGTCAAGACTGTCTGTAGTTGCCCAGAGAGACCGATGAAGCTTCATTCTCCTTCCTCTCCTTCCTGCAGTGCAGACCGAGCTGCAGATGTGACATCAAACTAAGCCATACATGTAAACATTGGTCACAGTTGCCCAGGTAGTTTGATATAGCAATGGCCCCTTTTCTTTCCTACCAGTGGTGGGGACAGACCCTCCAGTGTGCCCACCAATTTAATCTATGTGTGTCAAAAGTACTTGCAGTTACCCAGAGTGGCTGAGGAAACAACTACCTTGCTATCCTTTGGGGGCTTAGGGATAGAGACACAGGTGACTTACTGGTCCATGCAACACCACATCTATCTTATTGGAATGTGAGGATGGAGACCAAGTAACTGACTATCCAGTCAGTGCCAGCTGAAAGCAACTGCAGTTGCCCAAAGAGGCTGGTGCAAGTCCCCACAGCTGCCTCCCTTCCAGAGGTTTGGTCTAGGGCCTAAGCAACAGCTGCAATCCAAACTGGGTGGAAAGAAGCCAGTCTCTGCTGTCACTAAGATTTTCAATCAGCCCTGCTTCTCCTCATGCAAGGGGTAGAGTTAAAATGGTGGCTACCAGCCTTTTTCTGACTTGGACAGGTTCAAACTTTAGCTGTTCTTAGGATTATACTTTAGCTAATCAAATTTCTAATCATTAGCTCATGTGGGTGACCAGTTCTCTTCCTCCCCTGGTTTTGGGAATTGGAGCATCCATCTTTAGCCATAAAATAGCTCCCAAGTTGACTTGTGCTGCCAGTTTGGAGAATGGGCACTGGCCTCTACTAATGAATATTTACTGCAGATGGGCAGTTTCTTCCTTCCATTCTGTCAAGAATGTGGCAATATGATATTCTGGTCTCATGGACCCACCCAAAAGTACTTTAGATAGCTCTGGATAATTAATTACTAACAGCCCTGTTTGTTGAGCTGACTCTTGGTGGTCCTTACTCTGCCACAATCTCACCCCTCCCAATTAATAATCTTTAAAATATTCTTTTACATGCTGTTTGCTAGAAATATGTACAAGATTTTTGCATCTACATCAGTTTTAGTTTCTTACACAGCTGAAAGCAGATACAATGAAATGTGTTGGCTTAACAGTGGGAATTTATTAGCTTATAGTGTTGAGGTTGAGAAAAATATTCAAATCAAACCATCATCAAGATGATGCTTTCTCCCCAAAGAATAATTACTGGGGATGCTTGGTACCTCTGCCTCATGGCAAGGCACATGGTGGCATCTCTTGATCTCTCCCTTCTCTGCCAGGTTTTGTTTTTTTCATCTTTTTGTTTCTGTGGCTTTCTATCTCTCTCTCTGTCTCTCTCTGAATTCATTTCATTTATAAGGACACCACTAAAAATATTAAGATACACCCTGAATGTGGTGTGTCACACCTTTAGTCAAAGCCTTATCAAATGATCCTACTTACAATGAGTCCACTCCCCAGGAATGCATTCAATTTAAGAACATGCCTTTCTGGAGTATGCACAGCTCCAAAACAGAGCACTCCACTGTCTGGACAACAATAGTGCATATTTTTTGGCATGCAAATGCATTAATTCCATCACAATATGCCAAAATTCGTATATCAAGTCAATAACAATACTAAATATAAACCTCATCAAAATAAGAGTGGTCTGTCCTGGAGCACAATTCCCCTTAGGTAGTCAACCTCTGAAACCTAGGGAGTAAGAAGTCTATTTACAATATACAAAGGAGGGATGTTCATAGGATAAACATTTCCATTACAGAATAGAAAAGTTGGAATGAAAATAAGGATCACAGGTCCCAAATATTTCTGAATTCCAGCAGGGCATTCTCCATTAGATTTCAAGGTCAGAGAGTCATCTACAGAATGAGGTTCTGTCTTATAGAACAGATGGAGAGGCAGCCCCAACTATCCAATTGCTTGCACAGAGGCTATGCTCTACCTGAATATTTGGGTGAAGGCTCCTAACTCTTCAAGTATGGGGATGGGGGCCAGGTTCTCTGCAATCCCTGGGGCATCTGAGAGAACTGGAGTGGCAGCACTCTTCCATAACAACAGGCTAGAAGGCCCACTCTCTCCAAAAACCAGAAAAAACACACCCTTTCCACACACATGAAAGGCTCACACTCTTAGCCCAAGAAGATGACTTTGGTCCATAACTCAGCTTCCATGTTCCTGACTTTCAAGTGTTTTTTTTCCATCAATTTATCTCATTGATGTCCCTTTTCTGTTCCTTTTAGTCCAGGCAAGCAGTGGTTCCATTCACACAGACCTTGCAAAATTTTTTGGTTTCACATTTAATATACAGGTTTCCAAATCATTAGCCAAAGAACTTTCCAGAATCCATTATGAATTGCGTTTCCAATTTTGATTTACAGTGAAGTAGCTGGCTGGATCCATGTTTATTTTAACCTTCAAATGGGCACTATTCTCTGGAGACTCACTTTATAGAAGCTCAGAATTTTCCAAATCATAAATTTCTGGATTCTTTGGGCCCAAAAAATCAGTTCTCTGTTTCTCCCTCTCCTCTCATGTTTTACTATAAGCTACAAGAAGAAAGCAGGTTTAATGCTCCCTATGTAGTTTGGAAAATTTTGCAACTAAATATCCAAGTTCATCATTTTCAAATTCTGCCTTACAAACAATATAAGAACACAATTTTGCCATGGCCTCTACAAATTTAAACTAGTTGCCTTTCTTCCAGTTTTCAATGACACATTCATTCATTCATTTTAAGGCCTCATATGAAGTACATTAATATCCTTATTTCCACCAGTAGTAACTTCAAAGAAATCTAGGTCTTTTCAATCCAAGCATTTCACAAATCTTCCAGCCTCTACCAATTACCCAATTCAAAAGCCATTTACACTTTTACTTTTTGTATTTGCAATAGCAGCATTGAACCCTTCCGATACCAAAATGTCCTTTAGTTTCCTAGACTGCTAAAAGCAGATACCATGAAATGTGTTGGCTTCACAATGGGAATTTATTAGCTTATTTTTTTTTTAGGCTGAAAGAAACATCCAAAACAAGGCACTGTGAAGGATGCTTTAGTCAGCCAAAGGGGTGCTGATGCAAAATACCAGAAATCTGTTGGATTTTATAAAGAGAATTTATTTGGGGTAGCAACTTACAGTTACCAGGATATAAAGCATAAGTTACTTCCCTCACCAAAGTCTGTTGCCAAGTGTTGGAGCAAGATGGCTGCCAACATCTGAAAGTGTTCAAGCTTCCTGGGTCTCTTCCCAGGGTTCATTTCTCTCTGGGCACAGCTGCTCTGCTCTCTTCACAAGACCAACTGCAGACTGTCAGGCAAACAGCTCATCTCTCTTCCCATGTTTCTCTTTCCCCACATATTTGATTCCCTGTGTATTTACTTCCCCAGTCTCCAGCATTAAAACTCCAACTTTCTTCTCTGGAGTGTGGTTTCTCTGTGAGTCTCCACATACCAAGAGGGCAGGGATTCACATTCTACTGATGTGATCTAATCAAAGCCTAAATCATTATTTAATCAACCTAAAGTGAAATCTCTGAATACAATATAATGTAATAGGCCGAAAGGAAATGACTATTTCACAAACATAATCCTATATATACATATATATTTTAATTCAAATATATATATTTTAATTCATAAACAATATCAACCTGTTACAAAGGGGATGCTTTACTCCTAAAGAAAATCTGCCAGTGTTCCTTGGGGCATCTGTCATATGACAAGGATCATGAGAGTGTCTGCTGGTCTCTATGTTCTCTTCCAGGTTTTGTTGCTTTCAGCACATGGCTTCCATGGCTTTCTATCTCTCTCTCTCTGTATTCATTCAAATTATAAAGGACTCCAGTAAGAGGATGAAGACATATCCTGAAAGATTTGGGCCACACCTTAACTGAAGTACCTCATTAAAAAATCCTAATTTCAATGAGTTCATAGACAGGAATGGAATACGCTTAAAACAAGATTTTCTGGTTTAATAGAGCTTCAAATTGCCACAATATTCATTGTGGAAATATTAAGAACTTTTCCTTACTCAAGAATTTTTTGGAGGAGTTTAAAAAAGATTGGTGTTAAGAGTTCCAGGAATATGTCATTGGAATAGGATGACAGTGTTCAACTCTCTTACTACAAAAATCTGTCAGAGGGAGATGCTCTGGAGTTCTACAGGGCAAGAGAGTGCTGCACATTTCCATGAGGGACATGGACAGAGAGATTAAGAGGTTGAATTGAATATCTTGTGTAACTAGCCCCTATGTCCAGGAATGACACTCATCCCCCACCATCATGACAAAATGACTGGGAAAAATCCATGGCTCCCTGTGACCCACTGAGAGGGATATAGATGTTTTTGCCCTGGAGGGAGCAGTGTAAGGTAGAGGGCAGGGAGTGTTTTCACTTCACTGAGTTTGGCCAGTAGAGTCCATTTTGAACCTCTCCTCTGGCTAGATGGGAATCACCAGTGAGTAGTGGTTGAAAGAGATACCTCCGTGGAAAGGTTTGTCAAAGTTCACCATCTGCTAGCAGGACAGAAAAAAGCAAGAAGTAAAAGAAGTATTTTTTATTTGAGAATTTGTGAATTTACAAAATAAGCATGCATACCATACAAGATTCCCATACATTGCCCCACCACCATCTTACATTGTTGTGACACATTTGACACAATTGATAAAAGAACATCACCATAATGTTACTGCTGTCCATATTCCATGGTATATAACTGTTGTATTTTTATCACAAGCTATCTTATAAACACCATTTACTAGAATTGCATATTTGTTAAAGTTCATGAAAAAATGTTCTCATATTTATGTTTTTAGCCATAGTCCATTATTTAACATGTATTTAACTGTGTTATATGTTCCCTTGACTTTTACAGTCCGTCTAAAGTGTACACTTAGTGGCTCTCAGTTTCATCACAGATTTGGTCTGTCATCAGCTCAATCTATTTCAGAACATTTTCATTACTCCAAATGCAAAAATGCTGTACCCCTTATAGACTTCTATTATTGACCTTTAGCATTGATATAATACCATCTTTGCTATTGCTATAAAATTACTAGTATGTTATAATATTACCATTAACTATTGTCTATATGTTAAATGAGTTGTATTTTCCATGTGTCTGCATATTCTTAACATTGAAATAGAGGAATATTCTTGTGTTTATACTAGTAACTACACTCATCTTCCACCAACAAAATCACTATGTTGCCTTGATTTTGTACTTCTAGCCTCTGAAAATAAAAGATAATAAATTCCTGCTGGTAAGCCAAAAAATACAGTAGAGGCATATAACAGCAGATTAGATTTGGTGGAGGACAGAATTATCATTTGGAGGACAAAGCATCTGTACTTGAAAAGATAGAAAAACAGAAAGAGAAAGAATGGAAAAAATAGAAAAAGACCTCAGGGAATTTAATGACAAGGTGAATCCCACAGACATATACATTATAAGTGTTTCAGAAGAAGAGACTGGAAAAGAGGAAGAAAGAATATGTGAGGAAATAATGACTGAAAACATCTTAACCCTTATGAAAGACATAAAAGTCAATATACAAGAAGGATGATACACCACAAATTGAATAAATCTGAAGAAACATAATCAGAGATACCTACTATTCAGAATGTTCAGGGCCAAGGAATGGGAGAGGATTCTGAAAGCAGTAAATGAAAAGCAATGCATCACATACAACAGACACTCAAGAAGACTAAGTGCCATTCTCTCATCAGAAATCATGGAGGCAAGAAGGCAGTGGTGTCATTTATTTATGTTTCTGAAAGAGAAAACTGTCAGCTAATAATTAATTGTCTGTAAAAACTGTCCTGTGGAAATGAGGGTGAATTAAAAATCTTCACAGAAAAACAAAATATAAAAGAGATTCTTACCAAATACTAGTTCTACAAGAGATACCAGAGGAATTTCTACAGTATAAAAGGAAAAGACAAGGGTGAGAGACATGGAGAAGAGGGTAGAAATTAAGATTATTAGTAAAGGTAAGTAAAAGGGTAAAATGACAGAAAATACTATGATATGACAACTGAAAGCCAAAGGATAAATTGGATGGAGTAAATAATACCTTTACAATAGTAACACTGAACCTTAATGGATTGAAATCCCATTCAAAAATATATACCAAACAAATGGATTAAAAAAATATGTGTCATCTATATGCTTTCTACAAGAGACCCACCTTAGATGCAAGGGCAAAATCAGGATGAAAGCTTAATTTGGAAAAACATACTTCCTACAAATAGTAACCAAAAAAGATCTGAAGTAATGACACTAATATCAGGTAAAATAGATGTTAAATGCAAACCTAATATAAGAGATGAAGAAAGTTATTATATATTAATAAAATGGGCAAATCTCTAAGAAAAAATAACAATCATAATATGTATGCACATAACTTGTGTGCCACAAAATATATGAGATGCATACTAGAAAAACTGAAGGGAGAAATAGATTTTTCTACAATAATAGTTAAAGACTTCAAACACCATTCTCAACATTGGATAGAATATCTGGACAGAGGATAAAAAAAGAAACAAAGGGTTTGAAATATATTATAAACTCTATAGACCTAACAGATATTAATAGAACATTAAACACAAAAAAGCAAGATATATATTGCTCCCAAGTGCTCATTGGTCTTATTCCAGGATAGACCATATGTTTCATCACAAGACAGGTCTCAATAAAAATAAACACTGAAATTATACAAAGCACTTTTGCTGATCATAATAGAATGAAGAAAGAAATCAATAAGAGGTAGAAAAAGGAAATATTAACAAATACATGGAGATTATACAACACACACAAATAATCAGGGGTCAAAGTAGAAATTGCAAGAAAAATCAGTAAATATCTCAAGATGAATGAAAATGAGAACACAGCATATAAAAACCTATTGGACACAGTGAAGCCAGAGCTTGAATGAAAATTTACAACCCCCAATATTTACACTAAAAAGAAGAAAGAACTTAAGTCAAAGACCTAATTTCACTCCTGGATAGAGTAGAAAACAAAACAAAACAAAAGAGCAAAGTAATCCTAAAGGAAGCAGAAATAAAGAAATGACAAAGATTAGAACATACATAAATTAAAGTGAGAATAAATAACATTGGAAAGAATTAGCAAAACCAAATTTGGTTCATTTAAAAGACAATTAAAATTGACAAACCCTTAGCTAGACTGTTAAAAATTTTGAGAAAATTCAAATAAATATAATCAGAAATGAGTTGTGTCACTACTCCTCACTGCACAAAAATAAAATGGATCTTAAGAGGATACTATGAAACACTGTATGACACTAAATTTGGCAATTAGATTTAATGAACAATTTTCCAGAAACACATTAACAATCTACACTGATTCTAGAAAAATAGACAACTTCAAAAAATTACAAAACAATGACAGAACCTGTATTAGTCAGCTAAAAGGGTGCTGATACAAAATACCAGAAATCAGTTGGCTTTTATAAAGGTTATTTATTTGGGTTAGAAGCTTACAGTCACTAGAACCATAAAGAGTAATTACTTTGCTCACCAAAGTCTGTTGTCACATGTTGGAGCAAGATGGCTGCTTGTCTCTGTGAGGGTTCAGCCTCTTCAGGCTCTATGGTGCCATCTTCTGGTCTCAGCTGTACGCTAGTATAAGGCTCATCTGTCTCCCTAGAGCTCATTTCTTCCTGGGCTCAGCTGCTCTGTTCTCTCACATGGTCAGGTATAGTCTATCAGGCTTTCTCTCTTCCCAGGGGCTCTGCCATGTATATGGAGCTTTCTCTATTCCTCTGTATTCTTCTCCTGTGTATTTACTTCCTGGAGCTCCAGCATCAAAACACCAATCTTTCTTCTGCTCATAACATGGAAAAGTCCATAGCTACATGGCTTCACAGGTGAATTCTGTCAATCATTCCCAGAAGATTTAGTATCAATCCTGCTCAAGCTCTTCTAAGAAATTTCAGAGGAGGCCACTCTTCAAACTATGAGGCCAACATCACCCTAAAACCAAAGCCAGATAAATATAATACAAGAAAAGGAAATTGCATACAATTTTTTCTTATGAGTATACATGCAAAAATCCTCAAAAAATATTTTAAATTGAATACAACCACACAGTAAAATAATTATACAACATGAACAAGTGTGTTTTTTCTCAGGTATGAAAGGGTGGTTCAACACAAGAAAATCAATTAATGTGATACAATACACTACAAATTAGAGCAAAAAAACACCCACACAATCATTTCAATTGATACAAATGAAGTATTTGACAAATTCAACATACTATCTTGATGAAATCACTTCAAAAGATAGAGATAAAAGGAAACTTCCTCAAAATAGTGTAGGGCATATATTAATAACCCACAGCCAATATTGTTTTCAAAGGTACAGAACTAATAAATGCATAAATGTCATTTTGAAAAGATTTCCAAATAAGAACTTTAGAAGGTAAACACACAATTTTAATTCTACCTAATTAAATAAGTAATATTTATTACAAATCTAAAGAGGTACTTTTCCAATTACAATTTTTAAAAATATTATAAAAATTTTATATATTAGTGTTGTTAACTGAGTTGCACACACGTGACTGTATATAAGCATGCATATTTGCGTAACATATTTTGTTGTCAAAAATATATAATTCATGCAGTTTATATATAAAATATATATCAGAAAAAAATAATGATATCCTTGGACCCATTATTTTCAATTTTGAATATATATCATGAAATG
>JAQZBX010068050.1:0-15830 GCA_029593785.1 Cabassous unicinctus
TTGTCTCAGATGCAGCCATAATCTCAGATAGAGGGATATGCACCCTCTTTGTCCCAATCCCTGGATATTTAGGGTCTGTGGCCCATTTACGCCATTTCTTGGCCCTTTTTGAAGGCCATGAAACATTTCAGATGCTCTCCTCACCCCCTCTGTGAGGCAGCCCTCAGGCCCATCTGCCTAGACCCTTCTCTTCACCTTTGCATCTCTGTCTTCCCAGGTTCATACTAGATAAGAAGTTTCTTTAAGATAATTAAGGTTCTCCTGAGAATTAAGGCACAAGTCCTCCCTATACTTGGATTTCCTAATGTATTCAAGTTTCTATTGCTTAATCTTCCTCTGGCTCAACCCAGAGTGATTTGGTGTTAGAGCTATCAAATGTTGCATGTGTGCTGCCTCGGCATCCATCCTCCTCTGGCTCAAAACTGTCTCAAAACTGATCACTGGCCTAGTTAATAAGCAGCTTTCCAGCCCTGGGACACAGACTCCCCCACAGCCCAAACCTGCATCTGCAGCCACCACCCACACCATCCACACACCTCACCCAGAACCCCCAGCTGGTCCCAAGTAAAAGCTAACCATCCCCACAACCCTCAGACCCCCAGTCCTTTTCCCTTTACTGCACATTTCCTTTAAGCTCTCCAATCCTCATCCCCTGCTGGAAATCTACTATTCTCCACCTCTGGACCACAATAAAGGCACAAGCCCATAGGTGCCTGTCACTCTGCCTGTGTGCTCCCCACTCGCTGGTTGAGCTACCTGAGCTGATCAAGATTTCTGTCGACCCCTCATGGCACCCCGCCCCCCATCTCTGGGACTTGCAAGTAAACATACTATTTTCTCATGCATTACAGTCTTGGTTTCCTATTGAGACATCCCTGACCTTCACCCAGATCCAAATTTAAAACACAACTTTATCAATTTGGAGCAAGTGGCACAGCGAGCAAGGGAGCAGGTCACGACCATGGGAAATGAGGCTTAATGCCTCTTGGCTGCTCTTAGCTTACTAACTGGCTCTCTCAGATAGCTAATACTACCTGGGAAAGGACCATGCTGCTTTGGGCTTCCACCTTTTGCCTCTGCCGGGTGTTACCTAAGTTCCCTACCCCAAATTGGTGGCCCTGTAGATCTGAATCCACCCCAAACGTTCGGCCCTAGAAAGGCAAAAGGGGATATCCTGTGTTTTCTGGTGCTCCCCCTAACGGGAATGGCTGGTGTGGGTGACCCAGACACAGTAACATTGACTACATAATGAAGGACTTTTTGGTTGGCAGTAGAAGCCTGCAATGCAGGAGATGTGCATCTCTCGCCCAGAGCTGCAACTCTTGAGTGAGGCAGCTAGGGCTAAACACACGCACTGCACGGGAGCCAAAAGGGAGTGTGCTAGATCTGCGGGCGCCTGGACCACAGCAGCTGGGAGGGACAATCACTGTGCCTGTGGACCGTGCTTCCATGTCTTAAACCCACCCCTAGCTTGAGGCACACCACCTCCACGGGAAGCACAATGGCACCCCGCAAGCAAAGGTGCTGCTACAGTCTGCAATCTCCACTGAGGTTGCACTTCATCCCCTGGTCCCATGGGATGTATTAATACAACAAAAACAACAAAATAAAACAAAACAAAAAAAAACACCTAATCCTGAGAATGAGGCAAAAAAAAAAAAATTTTTTTTTCCAAAAAGTCCAGGGCATATTATGCCAGCACCTCCTAAGGCATCAGAGGAAGTTTCTAAGTTGCTTAAGAAATGAAAGACTCCCATGCAATATGCATGGACCCCATTCAATGCTGTTGCTTATCAGCAGTTCTGGTATTGCTCCCATAGCCTGGGGGCTATGCCTGAGGAACCTGCCACCACCACGCCAGGGAAAGCAAACCCCAGCCCGCATGAGGTCCATTGGCCACCTGGAGAGAGAGACAGTTGTCTAAGAATCCGGTTGGCAGAACCACAAATCTTCCCTGGCCAGAACCACACATCCTCCCCGGTGGGAACCATAATATTTTTCCCATCACCATGCATAAGGACAAGAAGGGCCCCAAAATGGACCACAATTTGAAAACTAAGCCTCAAAATTTTACTTAATTGGTAAGTCAAACCATATTTAAAGATTTTGTTCAAGGGGACAAGGAGAAAGGAGCATATTGGTTGCTGAGGGTCTTTAATATAGGAACCGAGCTACTACTCTCATCCCCCCAAAATGGGATGATTGGCTGCCCCTCACATACTGACTTTAAAACAAAAAACACCCGAGGAGATGCCATGGAGTAAACATTTAAGGAGGCCCACTTGATTGTTACTTTGTTAAGTACTGAGATAATGCAATGGGCTCATTTCTTTGAATATTCAGACAATAGAATCCCAGAGTTCTTCTGGCCCTGGAGAGATCCCCTTTGACACCAAGTCGTGGAAATTTTTCTTACAGGATACCCTACCCCCAAATTACCAGTTGGCCTTTTCAACCTTATCAGAATGACTTATACCGTCAGTAAGGCTATGGACAGGGTGGACCTATTGGCAAGACATGGGGGTACTCACATCAGAGTCACAGATCCTGGCTTATCTGCACCAGGAGGCCACCCTACAGGGGGCCACATGGCCCCTTCCCTGAACGGCCCCCACCTCCTACTACCTGCATATTGAAGGCTCAGTTCTCCACCCTCCTCAGAGTTGTGACTATTGGAACATCCTTATTAAAAAGGTACCCATGGTAGTAGAACCTTTGGTTCTTACTTTCTCCACTATAACTATGAATGCTTTAACACATCACATGGAATAAAATCAAATCTTTGGCTCCCTTGGTGGGCCATGCCAAATGAGACCCCGAGAGAAGTGCCCTTGCCAATCAAGGTGATATATGCCATGGCTGAGAGATAACTTCCAGCAGGAGCTCGGCCCGACTACTGAAGCCTCACTAACAAAATGGAAACAGTACCTACAGCAGAGGGCAAAATCTGACAAACAGGGCCTTTCCAAATTACAGGAAAATTTGGCTTCCCCCATGATCAGCACCTTGCTCATGGATCTTGAGACACTGGTGATGATGCCTCCATTGCCCCTCCTCTAGCCAACTGAGGAGCCCCTTGGGACCAACTGTCTGACATGGAAAGAGAGTTGGTACATCCAATTGATGGCAATACTATCATTCTATGCAATACAGCTCACTGGTCTCAAACATCCCACTTACCCAAGATAGGCTCTTTGGGGTCTGCACAGGTGGCAGGCTGGAAGCAGTCCAGTTAGCCCTCCAGGATGCTCTGAGCATCAGCTGCCCAATCTCCAAATCTTCACTGATTCTTGGGCAGTGACCAAACAACTGGCAGGGGATCAGGCCAATAGGAACAAAGTATTTTTCTCATTCCAGAAAGGCCTTTGTTGGAGGCTCCACATTTGGAAACAGCTTGCAGCCTCACACATTTCCGCACATGCTCGGCTCACCACACTAGAGTCACTGTTCAATGACCGTGGTGGTTTGAAGCTGTATATACCCCAGAAAAACATGTTCTTAAATCTGATCTCTTCCTGTGGGTGTGAAGCCACTGTAAGTAGGACCTTTTGATGAAGTTACTTCAGTTACAGTGTGCCCAGTCCAATCAGGGTGGGTCTTAAACCTATTACTGGTGTCCTTTATAAGTAGAATGAAATTCAGAGAAAGCCAGGGAAGCAGGAAGCTGAAATTCAGTGGAACCCAGAAGGGAAGGGAGAGGCCAGGAGAGGTTGCCATGTGCCTTGCCGTGTGACAAGTCAAGGACCAAAGACCACCAGCAGCCAGCCCCAGAACACCACAGTCTCTGAGAAGAAAGCCTCACCTTGAGGACACCTTGATTTGGACTTTTTCTCAGCCTCAAATTGTGAGCAAATAAATTTCCATTCTTTAGCCCAACCCATCTTGATATTTGCTTGAGCAGCCTAGGAAACTAAAACAATGACCCTGATGATAAACTATCTAAAATTCATTTCTACACAGCATACCCAAAAGGTCCCTCAGACATTGCCCACTTAGGGCCCCCAAGCTTCCCCTACCAACTGGCAGTCTGGGTCCACAGCACCTCAGGCCTCAGGGACTTGCCTACAGGCCAATCACTGGCCAAAAGAGGTCCTAATGGCTGTGACTTGTGCTCCAAAACCAAACACTGGACTCCAATAGATGGAGTCATGTTCTGCCCATTCCCATACAATTACATAGGACCACTTCCTATCCCTGCCAGAGCCACGAAGAAATAGAGATAATCACTCCCAAACCCAGCAGTGAAACTGTCTGGGTCACCTTTAGAGATGAAGAAAAGCTATGTTTGGTAGATTCCGGTCACATTAAAAAATGACCTCGGTTTACCCTGTCATGTGTGCCCATTACCCACACAAGGCACAATACCCAGGCTGGCAAACCTGACATTGAGTCACATGAGTAAAACAATATGCAGAATTTTGAACATAAATAATTTTTTGTCTTCTTTATACTTCTCACCATTATATATAATATGAATATATAGTGTGCATTATATATTTATGAACTCATTCAGATACCTTAAAATTCTTTTGCAATAAAATGAAAGCAAACTCCTATTGCTGGTGATATCTTTTCCATAATTTAATTATTCTCTATTATTTTTAGGTGTGTTAGTCTTAAAACTTCCAACTGATCTTCCATGTCACAACAATTAACATAATTCATTGACTACAGTTAAGACATTGTGACAGTTTGAGATTATTTTACGAACCCCAAAAAGAGAAAGATTATGTTTGTAAACTTATCTATTCCTCTGGGTATGATGCTCTTTGACTGCATTAAACTCAGCTGAGGTGTCCTTGATTAGATTACCTGTTAAAATTAGGTTTTTTGATTTGACAATGTCAGAGGCCATGACTTAGGTTGAGTCCCTGCCCCCTTCCTGTATCTGATATAAAAGGACACTCACTCAAGAAGACACATGGGAAAAGAGAGCTCTCATTTTTGCTCTGGCCATGTGACACAAAGAAGGCTCAAATAGCTAAAGTTCAGGGGAGAGATGAACCATTGTGCCCCATCGCTTACAGCTTTGCCTAATAGCTTACAGCTGACCTTGGGAAGAGAGCTGAGACTGATAAAGGAAGCCCTGAGAGACAAGCCCTGTGCCAGGAGAGAGGACTTCACTTAAGCAAGGAGCCTCAAGAGGAAAAGGAAGCCCAGAGGGGAAGGCAAAGACCAGCCAGAGATCAGTGACCGTCTTGCTTCAACACATGGCAACTCACTTTGGTGAGAAAGCAATCTTGAGTTGGGCTTTTTACAACCTTGGGACTGTAAGCTTTTAACCCAAATAAATACACTTTATAAAAGGCAACATATTTCTGGTATTTTGCATCGGTAGCCATTTGGCAGACTGATACACGCGTCAAAATGAACTTTTGGCCAATGATTCAGATCCTTTTTGTTTAATTTTAGGCTTTTTTTTTTTTTTTTTGCTCAAGCAACTCATATTTGTAGTTTTTGGTTAAAATATGAAAATCTGTTTGCATTTTATAGAAAGATATTTATCTGATAACAAAGAAAAGTCCCCAAATTATGCAGCAAAGGAAACCCACTATCAGATTCCCTTTTGGTAATTGACAGTTGGCTGCACTGTATTTCTATAAAATAAGGATCATAAGTATGCATTTTACTGTAAAATTCTGACTTTCCCCTTGAAAGCTATAATTAAGATTTGGTGACCTTCATCAAGATGTCCCAGCTATGTATACCTCAGCCTGAATATCCTTTTAGCTCAGTAACTGCTAAATGATCAGGCATTCTTCATCCATCTGATACAACAATGACCTCTTTCGAATTTTTTATAAGCTTTGGGTATTTTCTTTTTATAGCCTTGCCAACATAATCATATTACATCCTGACACCAGGCAGTGTAAATTAATTCCTCTTCTTTCTTATGCACCATGCCACAGAGAAGAACCAGCTTTTTCACTTTAACATTTGATTGAATTGTGGAATGGAGGGGATGAAAAATAAGGCCTATTGGAGCCTATTCAGCCTTGATACTGAAAGAGTGGATTTGAAGCCAACTAGCTCCTTTCTAAGATTATTTTTGGAGAAAGAGGGAAAGGAAAGGGGTGGAGGGTGGGAGTATAGGTAGCATATTTACCTAACATTAATTTTATGCTTGATGAACTAGGACATTGTTTCCCAAACTTGCCTGATCTAAAGGCTCACCTAGGAAGCCTGTTAAAACAGATCCCAGTGCTTTCCCTAGAACTTCCAATTCAGCATGCCTGGCACCTATGTTTTACAAGCACCTAGGCAGTTCTTGTGGTCATACAAATCTGGCAATAACTAAATAACCTTGGGAATAACCCTGGAGTAAAAGCCAGGTGAGATTTTCCTCCATTTTACTCCAATAATAAATTGGAAAAAACAAACAAAACCACACATTATGTTGCTTCACAGTGCTAACAACATGTATCATCAAAAGAATGGACTATTTGCTGGTTGTTTTATTAAAGTATAGCGATGTATAGAGACAGCCTTAGCACTATCTAGACACAGCTGCTTTCAAACCTTATTAAAAATTTCCCTGTAGTAAAACATTAAATTAAATCATGTAATTAACTTTGTCCAGACCTGCCCTGTCAGAACATATGCTGGCTAGATCAGGTGTGCCATGGGCTCTTTGATCTTTCCCTCTGTTATGGGTTGAATTGTGTCCCCCAGAAAGATACGTTTGAGACCTAACCTCTGGTCCCATGAATGTAACCTTATTTGGGAATGCAGTCTTTGAAGATGTGATTAATTAAAATGACACCAAACTGGATTGGGGTAGGGGAAGGGGGGATAATCCAATATGACTAGTGTCCTTCTAAGGAAAGGAAATTTGGACACAGAGACAAACAGGGGAGAAGGCCATGGGGAGAGGGAAGGCAGAGATTGGAGTGATGCATCTATAAGCCAAAGAATGCCAACAATTGCCAGGAACACCAGAAACTAGAAGAGGCAAGGAAGGATTGTCTCCTAGAGGTTTTAGAGGGAGCACAGCACTGCTGACACCTTGACTTTGGACTTCTGTTCTCCAGAAGTATGTGATTACATTTCTACTGTTTTCAGCCACATGATTTGTAGTACTCTGTTACGGCAGCCCTAGGAAACTAAGACTCCTTCTGATAACCACACCTGAAGTTCACTGATAAATCAGCTTAATATGTTGTTCACTAAATGTTCTAGGTGGGGGTCAAGAACAAACAGGTCCTAAATGTGGACAGTGGACAAGTGTTCAATGAACACTCCCCCAAATGAACTTTATGTCCATCCAACACCATGCAGTCCACACCATATACACATCCTCGGAAGCTTACGCTGCAGGACCTGATAAAAGTGCTCCCCTGGCACTGTGAGCATTGCCACGTTTGTATCCTGGGCTAGCAACATGTCTGAACCAAGAAGGGCCTTTCAAGTCATCCTGCCACTCAGTCCATCTCACATCAGAGTTTTCATTCTTATCCTCTGACATTTGATAAGGATAATGAAGAATTATAGTATGGGAAAATTCCCCCCAAATGTATCAATGAAGAGAATAATAAAAAGTTGAATGGGTTTGCAATAATCTAAAAATTACTGTAATAATAGACAATTCTCAAATATCATCTTCAGCATGGATATACTTAAAAATAGCAGAAAGAACTGTTCTCTGGAGCTTGTTTACCCTGGAGAGTCAGCCTGGGACACCAGAACATCCTGGATGGTACTGACTAACATTCTGTCTGGGTCTATCAAAAAGTGTGTTAAAAATGGACTAAGGTAGAAGACAAGGAGGTCTTCAACTAGTATTTTTAGACATCATGTATAGACATTCACCTTCAGAATAAAAAATTAATAAGAAGCAGTCTTCTGAAATGTGGTCAATGTAAAACAGCTCTTTGTCATAGAATAAGTGCTGACAATGAATCTATGAAAACAGTGAAATGACGGAGGCATTGCATGATCATTGGAGAGCACATTTTATGGCACAATCTCATTACAACATGATGTCCAGCCTCTGGGCAACTGCGAAGATTACCTTTTTATCAGGCTTTCCCAGACCAACTGCTTCACACCCCTTCACTATCTTCCTTTATCAAACTCCTGTGCATTTCCCTCCCCAACCTGCTCCTGTCATAGGCCTTCTTCCATTGTCTCCCTCCTCTGGAACTTATCCAAAGACTTCTCAAGAAAGATTTAAGCCACTCATTGTGCAATATTATGTTACTTATGTGGTTCCTTTAAAGGGAAACCCCTAACAAAATCTTAGACCAAAGGACCAAACTGTTAAATGATGACATTTCCACATATTAGTTCATGGAAAAGGAGTGTCATCTGGAGATGGAGAAAAGAACTTCCTGAATGGTCAGCACTTTATCTTAAGGCATTTTACTTTAAGGTCAGTGTGGGGTTTTGGAGTCAAACAAATCTGTGCTCCCAGCACCACCAATCGTGTAACAATGGGTAGATTCATTAACCTCTTTGAGCCTTAATTTCCTTATCTGAGAAAGGGGATAATAATAATTACCTGGGAGGGCTGTTAGAAGGGCTAGTTTTCAGCCTAACACCAGTTTTAGGCCCCTAGTCTGTTCTGGTTGGCCCTTTCCTGTGTCTTAGAGGTGGTTCAACAACTTGGACGTCAGCTCCGGCTGTTACAGGGTATGATAACGTCCACTCCGTAAAGGCAGGAGCAGAGGCCTCCGGAAGCTCAACCAGAGACAACGCTGCTGCCATAAAACCTTCAATACAATTAAAAATTCTGTATAGCAAATGCCTTTCCCTAGTCCCTGTCATGTAATGGTCCCTCTTTAACGAAAGTATCTAATTTGCTACTTGCCTTGCAGTAGGAGAACATAGATTTTTATAGATGTGTTTCTAGCAATTAAGTAGCTGTTAGCTGTCAACTCTCACTCGTCTTACCTTAAACACAACCCTTCTTAAAACAAACCATCTAAATTTCCTAACCATTCATGAAAAATAGCCAGGAACTAAGGTGGAAAGTAATGATTCAAGCATATTCTGATCCACTTCTCAACATTTAAAAGCCAATTTGTTTCATTTTTAGACTGAAATAGACTAGGCATATCCATGTACAATAACCTCAAAATTGGAATTTCCAGAGCTAGATGGATACATTTTATTCAAAATATAGTTTACTTGCACTCAAAAGTATGCTGAAAACCAATTTTAATCAGGATCTATATGACAGCTCTTGTTTCATTTGGATGAAAAGTGTTCTGGTTCAAATTACTCTCATGTGAGAAAGCAGTAGTTCCTGGGTCTTCCAGCCGCAGAGTAAATGCCAAGCTACATACCCCACCTTAGAGCACTGAGGTTTCAGAAAACCTCAGAGCCTTGCGTGCTGTGGCCAGCTGCTCCCTGACAGGCATCATCCATCACAGGTTGCAAAGAGGAGTGCTCTGGCATTTTCTGAAGGCCCGTATCGCAGGTGTGTGAATAATGAAAAATTCTGCAAATGGTCACGGGCCTTTTTTCCTACTTGCATATGTGACTTTCCCTAGCAAATCCTCTTGTCAACCATGGAGAAAAGCTTAGCAGAGGTGTGTACCTCCTGTTAATTCACAGTTTTTTATTTTTATTTTTTTTAAGTATTGTTAATTCCCAAGAGTTAAAATTCAAAACCTTTTTCCTGGTAAATTCTTAGTCAGATGCTTTATGTAGGCCAAACATCATGTTTCTTTATCCAAGATAAGCTAACCCAGTCACAGCAGGATACTTTGAGTATTTCTCTTTGCATGGACATTTGTTTTACTCAGGTCAAATAGCTTGGGCACCGGGCTGCTGTGTTTACATGTGATTTAAACTTTTTTGAGGCTAAGATTCTTCTCTTTCTGTTAATCCTTTCTATAACTTGGTTCCAGATTCATCTGGAAAACATAAGTTGGGTCATTCTTAGCTCTATTTTTCACATACAAAGAGATAATTACAGATCTAAGCAGAAATAATGTTTGGTTTTTTAAACTGCAGCCTTTTTGTGTTACTAGCACTCTTGGCACAATCTTCCCCTTTAATTTACTTTGGGGGTTATTCCCATTTCATTTATTAATAAATTAAGTGTATTGATGGAAACTTAAGCTCCAGCTCCCAATTCTATCACTGTCGATGACTGGGAGCAAGTGACTAACTTTTATAACACATTCTTAATGACTTGTGAAGTTCAGCAGCTGTGTGAGGATTACTAAATTCAGTGTGTTTTCTGAGTTTTAAAAAAATGCAGAATATGGAGTTTTCAAGATTCAATAGGCTCATTTTAAAAAATGAAATGTAACATTTTGCACAAGAGATTGCCATCCACATTTGACCTTGGCCAAAGCATACTCAATTCCAGTTTCTTTTTCCTATTTTATAATTTAATATTATTGATGTAAAGTCAAACTAATCAATGCTGTTTAAAAAAAAAATCCAAAAAAATAAAACAAAAAATCAACAAACCATGAGTAATTTGTAAAGATCTGAGACTTCTGGAGCCATAAGGAACTTCAGTCATCAGCCAGTTAATTAAAAAAAAAAAAAAAAAAGAGCAGTTCTGATTTAAAAGATGAGGCAACAGAGGCCAGATTTGTTGGTATGACTGGTTCATTTCATAATCAAGGCTAGACATCAGGTCTCTGGACAGCTGGGCCAGTACTTAACTCACTAGAATAGTGGTTTCCGATTTTTTTCAAGGACCAGTTTTTAAGATCAGATAACCATGGACACATCCATTCAACGGTGGTTGTAATTTGTAAAGGGAAAAGGCCAAGGCCACTGGTGTGTGCATGGAAGAGAAAAGTAGATCTTCTACTATTCCTCTGTGAAGGCAGGCTTTCCTTGTGCTTGGGGAAAGATGTATAATTGTAAAGTGTATTAGAGAGAGATAAGTCCATGTATCTTAATCCTGAGCCTTGCTCAAAAGTCAGTCTGTGGGGAGCAGATGTGGCTCAAGCGGTTGAACGCCTGCTTCGCACATGGGCGGTCCCGGGTTCAGTTCCTGGTGCCTCAAAAATAAAAAACAAGCAAAACAAATGGAAAAACCAACTCAGGGGAGCTGATGTGGCTCACTGGTTGCACTCCAGCTTCCCACATATGAGGTCCCACGCTCAATCCCCGGCCCCGGTACCTCAAAAAAAAAAAAAAAAGTCAATCTGCACCCTTCTAAGCATTTAAGAAGAAAATCATTCGCCCACCTCCTAATTAGTAAAGCAGTTTTGCTTGAGAGTAGATGGTTGGATGTGGTGGGGGCTGGATTAATTGAGAATCCCACTTTTAGAATGATGAAGTTCAGAACAATAAAAGTTACTAAATGTTCCTATTCAAAAGTTTTATTCATTGGGGTCTGAATCGCATAACTTTCAAGAATAAAACAATCCTAACATGTGCTGAATTATTTAGGTGATGGGAGAGGGACTCTAGCCCTAGGTTCCAGAGAGACAGGGCATGATTTTAGCAACCTTGCCTGTGGAAGGTACACAGGTCCCTGAAACAAGGTGGCAGGCTGGACACCAAGGTGAAAGCCAACCAATAGGGAGACCCTGTGAACGGGCACAGCTGGTGGACTCCAGTAGCAATCACATTGACTATCCATATGGTTTCCTATTTCTGCACTGTAATTCTTATGTTATCCTCAAGCCTTCAGTAACATTCACTACGTACTACAGCCATCTGAGTGATATCTTTGGACATTAAAGAGAGGGCCCTATGGATAATCCTAAAATTAGGCCAGAGAACTGCAGCAGCATCAAGAAGCACTAGGAGACAGCAGGGCGCGGTGAACAGAGAGACTAGGGCAGCAGATGAGAAGAAGAGGTGACGTGGAGCCAAAAGAAGTGACACGGAGCACGCAGGATGGAGTCATAGGACCTGATAATTCTTAGAAATATGAGGTATGGGAGATTCAATACAGATTGTACATCCTGCCAGTGGGGGTTAGACCCAGGTTTAATGAGTTTCAGCAGCAGGATAACCCCTCAAGGCTGAAGAACATGAGGGCACAGGGTTACAGAGTTTAGATATCTGCTGACTGAGAAAATATATAGTAGACAAAAAGGTACTATGACAAATATTTTAAAGTAATTCTTTTAAAATAACAAGCACAATCTATATACTTTTGAAAATAGTAGCATATACAGATATGCGACAGTGTTTATTTAGACACAGTTACATGGTTTTATGGAGCCCTCTAATAATTCTGTGGAATCCTAGGACACCAGGACCCATACGTTGGCAAACACATGGCCCTATGTCTCCTGCCACAACCATAGCCTTAGAGGCTAATGCATAAGCCTTCCTCTACTCATCTTTAATTCCCTGTCTTCCATTTAGAATTATAGACTATTCAAGCTAAACAGTTTTTTTAGAACTCTTCTAATCCCCTCAGTTGGGCCTTAGAGATTGTAAGAATAATGAGAACTACAATTCTCAATGTTCAGTACACAATTCCAGGGGCCTTCAGCAACATATCTGGAGACTAGGCTGAAGATCTCTCTTGCTAGATTCCATCCACAGTCCAATCAATTGTTCAGCCCAGCATTCCGGAAGCAGCGAGAGTCACTACCACTTCAGGGCCAAGAGCTGACACATTAGTGGTATCCTTCCCCCAAGGCCTTATCCAAGCTTCATTTGTTAGACTATTCATAATCACAAGATAGGGAATCATTTTTGTGGGAAAAAGTAGAAGAAAATCACTCCTGAAAGTTCTAAAATCATTTCAGCAGGGCTGGAATGGAAAAGCTTCCTTTAACTAGCAAATGCAATAAAGTGATGATATTTAAAAAACATTATGACACATTTCCATCATTCTTTGGTACATTACATAGTGATATATTGTTCTTTTATGGTTGCCATTTCAAAATTTAATTGCTTTGGTTTAATTGGTTTAATCTGAAAAATGTCAATTTAGTAATTACCTCCATATTGTTTGAATCAGCTTCATTTTTTGAACAAGAGAAAACTGACTTCAGAAAGGGAAAAACAATTATAATACCAGGAGAAATCTTAATTCATTGGGGGTTATTAAAGGTCAATATTGTATATAATTGAAACAGTTTACAGGAGTAAAAGAAAATTTTCTTTTATCAATTATAAACAGTGATTTACCAAAGAAATAACTAAACATAAATTAGCTAAACTAGAATCACTTTAATTAATTTATGAATTTATTATTTTACTTGGAAAATATATTTTGAATGCCAATTATGTGTTAAGCAAAACAGTCATTTATCTGTTTTCATAGAATCTAATGGTTGAGAAATTTTTTATAAAAATAAAACTACAGGAGTTCTGGTGGAAATGCAAAATGGTACAGCCACTTTGGAAGACAGTTTGGCAGTTTCTTACAAAGTTAAACATAGGCTTACCATATGATCCAGCAATCACACTCCTCATTTACTTAAATGAGCTGAAAACTTTTGTCTACCCCAAAGCCTGCACACTGATATTTATAGCAACTTTATAATTGCCAAAATTTGGAAGCAACTAAGATGCCCTTTAATATGTATGGATAAACATGGATAAACAAACTGTGGTAGAGCCATACAATAGGATATTATTGAGATAGTAAAAAAATCAGTAGTTGCCAGGGGCTCAGGCAGAGGAGGGAAGGGATGAATAGATGGAGCATGGGATTTTTAGGGAATTGAAATTATTCTGTATGATACAGTAATGGTGGATAGATGACATTATGCATTTGTCAAGGCCCATAGAACTGTACAACACAAAGAGTGAACCCTAGGGTAAACTATGGAGCTTAGTTAATAATAATGAATTATTATTGGTTAATCAGTTGTTACAAATCGATCACACTAATGCAACATGTTAGCAATAGGGGAAATTCCAAGATGGGGGGAGAGAGGCTACTATGGGAACTCTTTACTTTCCGCACAATCTTTCTATAAAACACTCTAAAAAGTCTATTAAAAAAGAAAAACAATCAACACAAATCTATATAAATTACAAATTGTAGATGAAAAATTACAAGGTGCTATGTTAAGAGAGTCTGCTGGGACCTGACTCATTGACTTACGAGTTGGGATATGAAGGATGAAGAAGAGTTAGCAGGCAGGGCGATAACAAAAGAATGTTTCGTGCAGAATAGAGGAGCACAGCACATCTCAGGAAATGAAGGAAGACCAGTTTGGTAGGAGTGCAAGGAAGAAGGGGGAAAATGCCACAAAAGAAAATGGATCAGTGAGCATAGGCCTTAGGAGCATGTTCAGGAGTGGTCCATCCTAAGAGCAATAGGAAGTCACTGAAGGATTTTATCAATAGAGTGATGACCAAAATTGAATTTTGGAAAGATCTCTTTGAGGCCGAATGAAATAGATTGGAAAAGGGAATGAATAAGGAGGCAACTGCAGTAGTTCTAAGGAGAGACTATGGTAACTTAGAGGGTAAAGTTTATGCCTTCTAGTTAACACTCCATAAAGGCTAGAGAGAGTTATATATTTTTTTCAAGTGACCTATTTTCATAAAATTTTATGTGTCAGAGCTAAAAGGAAAACTGATAAAATAGAAGGTGCTTTGGAGTTAAATACTCTGGTCTGAACTTTTGGCTCCGCTACTTACTAGCTTAGGGACCTATGCAAGGCACTTGAGCTCTCTGAGCCTCAGCTTCCACATCATTGGTTTGCAGATAATAGTACCTCCCACAGTTGAGAGGACTAAGTGTGAGAATGTATGTGATATTCTCAGCATGTGGAAGGACAGCTAATATTGAAGAACCCCAGGAGAGATGAGCTGGTCTCTTCCCTTTTTTTAGAGATCTTCTTCTTCCTTTCCAAACCTGCTCCTCCTTCCGGGTTTTCTTTTTCGGTGAACAGCACAATAATCCACCCAGTCGCACAAGTCAGAAACCCAGAAGGCACCTTCCTGGCTCACCCTCCAAGACCAAGTCATATAAACTCTATTCTCCTCAGTATCTCTTCATTCTTGTTCACTACCAGCTTCTTTGGATGATGGTTTTCACAAATTATCCTGCCTCCAGACCATTCTTCACACAAGCCATACACCTCAACTCTTGAATCACTTCCTTTCACACCAGGAAAAACCCATTCAATTCCTCAACAGGACTCCTAGCACCCTTTAAGACCTACACTCTGCTCACCCCCACGTGTATCTCTGGCACTCCTTCCCTCTGCTCTGCTCCAGCAGTTGGAAGGAACTGCTCTCCATTCAGGTCTTCTAACTCTCAGATGCACTTCTTTTCATGACCATCTAGGCTGCCAACATATATGGTTCCTCCTGGCTGGAGCTCTGTCTTTCAAAGTTTCTCTTTGCCTGGTCAACAACTATTCAAAATGTAAGCCTTGGCTCAGATACCACTTCGTCAAGTGTGGTAGTTTGACGCTTTTTATGGACCCCAGAAAATCATGTTCTCAGGGCTAATCCATTCCTATAGGTATAAACCTATTGTAAGAGGGACCTTCTTTTGATTTAGTTTACTTCAGTAAGGCGTGACTAAGGGTGAGTCTTAATCCTCTCACTGGAGTCCTTTATAAACAGGATGAGTATAGAGAGAAACCCACAGAAGCACAGAGAAAAAGCCACAGAGAAGAGGGAGAAAGCCACGAGAGCAAGGAGCTGAACTGGAACCCGGGAGAGAGGAAGCTGGAAGCTGAAGCAACAAAACCTGGAAGAGAAGAGAGAGACCAGCAGATGCTTCCATGTCCTGGTCTTCTGGGAGGAAGTGTCACCTGATGATGCCTTGATTTGGACACTTTCATGGCCTCAGAACTGTAAGTTTGCAAACTAATAAATCCCCATTGTAGAATTTCTGGCATATTGCTTTTGGCAGCTTTTAGCAAACTAAAACGACTGGGAAACATTTACCCTCCAGATGACTGGATCCCAATTCTGTAGAA
>JAQZBX010068051.1:0-15828 GCA_029593785.1 Cabassous unicinctus
CCTGGATGCATTCATTTCTATCATTTTTAGTTGGTGCTGCTTACATCTTTCATAACTGCCTAAAAATGTTGCAAATTCTTTGCTTTTCCTCCTAGGTAGAGCTGGTAAATCAGTTCCACACCAGTAAGGCATTGATATCTCCCAAGGCCTTTGGCAAAGCAACTTTTGTTTTATGTGCAAATCAAGATGCCCTTTGATAGCACCATCCTGTTTCAGGTGAGCGCATGTGTTGATACCCACAGAGAAGTTGACCACAGCCTTCGAAGGGGGTTTGTATGATTTTCAGGCTTCCATTATGTGAAAGTTAATTTCATGTGTCAGCCTGGCTAGGTTTTGATGTCCAGTTGTTTGGTCAAGCAAATGATAGTCTGATTGTTATTGTGAAGTTATTTCATAGAAGGATTTGCATCTACAGTCACCAACATCGACTGACCACTGTTACTTTTGATCAAAAGTGATCAAAAGTAAATTCATGATACGCAAATTGGTGACATGTTCCATACTTTTTCGAAATAATGAAAATGCTCTAATAATGATGGATTGAAGTGATGAAAACACAACTATGTGATTATAGCAAATACCATCGATTGTACACTTTGGATGAATTGTATATTTATTAATATGTATCAATAAATTCTACTTGTTTTAAAAAAAGTTGATTGTCTCTAAGTAATTGCATCTACAATCAACAAATCCACATGCAATCAGTTGGGGCCTTAAAAGCCAGAACTGAGGATTTCAGAAATCATAAAGAATTTCTGCCTCTACTTTAGCTAGCCAGCTTCTCCTGGGAATTCAACCTCACCTTCATCACAGTTTATATCTTGTGGCCTGCCCTACTGAATTTAGACTTACCAATTCCCATGGTCATGTTAACCAATTCCTATAATAAATCTCCTAATATCATCCTGTCGGTTTTGTCTCTCTGGAGAACCCTGACTAATGCAAAATGTGTTTCCATATCTTACCACAGGATTTTCTTTTTACTTATAATGCACATTCAAGAAGCTTCTCAGAGTTTGATCATTTATTTCAGTTAGGTCTCAGTTACCTTAAAATCAAGGTTTGTGGGCAATGCTTTTGGCTCTCTGCTTTCAAAGCTTTCAAAGCTTTGCTGAGCCTCTTCTTCTGCCTCAACTTCTTAAACTACTGTGAAGAATATTCTTTGCTCTTATAATACTATAATATGGGCCATGTTGCAAAATGATTTAAGGACATTTCTTAAAATTTTTCCGAAAATTAGATCTTTGATTACTTCTGACAACTTTAGACATTTATTCAGGCAATAAAATATTTTTGATCACTCTCAATTTTTCTCCTTAGCTTAGGAAATTATGGTTTTCTATTAATGTATAAGATAGAACCATCATGGGGGATATTTTGTCTTTTATTCCATTAGATTCTTAATAATTCTTCCCACATTGAATGTACTTGTCAAGCTAATTGTTGGCTATTCTTTTAAAAAAAAAGAAACTTCTGTGATGTCTATACATGAATATGTATATGCACAATACGCATCTATGTAATTATATGTAATACATTTGAAATATTTGACTTTGCTATTTAATTGTTAAGTTTTAAAGGCTTAATGAAAATGAACTTACTTGGTTAGTTATTCATAAATTTACTTTGAAACTAGGGTGAATTTTCTGCACCATTCACCTCTCTACTGGGTATATATCTGTGCCTTCAATTCTATACCATTTTTCTTTCAAAAACCCATATTTCTGTTTGGAGAGGAGAAGCATATGGTAGAGATTGTCAGTTAATACCCAATAACCATTCTTCTCTTCTTCTTTAGTAAAGGAACTATGATTTGGGGAGGGAGGTTGTAATGTATCCACCTAGAATGCTACATATCTCAGTCTTCTTTTCAACTCTGCGTGGGCATGTGGGAAAGCCTTAGTGAGATCTAATTAGAAGTGTTATGTGGGACTTCAAAGAAGGATACTTAAAAGTTGCTTGATTCAGCTGGGAGATGTGGCTTTTTCACCCTTTCTCCTGTCAGGAAAGCCAGTGTGGTACAGGTACTCCAGCTGCCATATTGGAACAAGATCTAACCTTGAAGATGGAAGCCAGGCTAGTGTAATGTGGCAGAAATACAAAAGGCCCTGAGGCCCTTAGGATCGTGATGCTGCTACAGCCATCCTAGACTGCTTACCTCTTGTCCTCTATTTTGAGAGAGAGAAAAAATTTCTATCTTCTTCGAGCACAGTTATTTTGGCTTATCTATTAAATGCAGTCATATTGAATCTTAACAGATAGAGGAGCCTTGCTTATGAGTGTCCCCAGAAGTGGGTACCCATCTGTGACAATTCAGATGGGAGCTCAGCAGTTTCAGGACATAGACAGGGTTGTGATGGTTTGGTTCATGTCAACTTGGCCAGGTAACGGTGCCCAGTTGTTTGGTCCAATAAGCACTAGCATAATTGTTACTGTGAGGACATTTCATGGACTTAAGTCATCAGTAAGTTGATTGCATCTATGGCTGATTTCATCTACCATCAACTGAGGAGATTGCCTTCAGCAATGAGAGATGTCTCATCCAATCAGTTGAAGGCCTTAAAAGGAGAAGTGATGATTTCAGCAGCTAGAAGAGAATTTCCATCGCTACTTCAACCAGCCAGCTTCCCTGGCAGAATTCATTGAGGACTTTCATAGGAGTTCCTGACTTGTAGCCTGCCCTTTGGAAATTGGGCTCATGAATATCCACAGTCACATGAGACAATTCTTAAAAAAATCTCAAAATATTTACAGATATCTCCTGTCAGTTCTGTTTCCCTAGAGAACCCTGACTAATACAAGGGTGATGGGATTGTGGGACATTTTCTTCTGCAAATGATCCATGGTGAGAGTGTAGGCAACAGTGTGAGGAAAGCCTTGGTGGGAAAATAAGGATGATGTAGGCTGTCTGCCATAGTAAGGTGATGAGCTCACAGGGTTGTTCATAGGTGTTGGCTTTGCTTCCTGATGCTTCCAGATAGTAGAGCTCTGTCATGCCTGCCTCCAACCTGCTGAAAAGGTTATGAATCCTTTACTCTGTTCCCCTCAGAGCTTCTCTTTTGAATCTTAAAACCCTAGTTTAGAAGTCAAAATAATAATACATACTTTCTTTCTCCTTCAATTCTTGCTCTAACAATATTAATTTTCCTCCAGGCAGTATGATTGCCTCTGATTGATGAGTGGAAGGGTCAGGAATTGGGAGAGAGAAAAGCTCAAGGATTAATATTTACAATGTTATCTCACTACAAGTACCAGGCATTATGATGCTCTTTAATACTATAGTAAATGATTGTGTGTGTATTAGCATCAAGTACATAGTTTTTCAAGCAAACTACAATCATGTAGCTTCTCTTTATTTTTCTAAATATTCACAAAAGAAAAAACACATCAAACTCCCTAAGAAGAATTGTCCCTTATTGAACAGATTTAAAAATAAATATCTCAAAAAGAACAACCACAGAACACAATAAATCTTTCCAAATAGTATGACATTATCAACATGTAGTAAATTGTTTTATGAATGAAAACTAACTATTTGAATATAAAGTCTTGTTTGTCTAAACCCATCCGTGGAAGTTACTTTGAATCACATTGTCTCCAATACCTTTGTTGACTTTGGAAGTGAATGAAAGTATTACTATCCATAAAGAATTACTTGCAGGATTTTTTCTTTCATTCTTACAGAGTATGAAGATAGAGATATTTTACAGTCAGTCCTTTACATTGTGGAAGAGGTCAAGAAAGGGAGTGTTCCAAGAGCAAAATGTAAAGAATGTCCACGAGGTGATGAGGAGACCATAACAGCTATAGGGCAGCAGAATAGAGGAAAGACATCTCAGGAACTTATATGCATGAGAGTATGTGAGGAAAAAGAAACTAGATTCCCTGGATGAATGTGTGGCTGGGTGACAGTACCAGAGTCCACTTCCACTGAGATCATTGTGCCACCTCCTTCCTTGTTCTCCACTGGTGTGTTTTGATATTCAACTAATATTAACAGGGCTCAAAATCCTGTTAGAAATAGCTATAGGCATGTCTGTTGGATGTAAGGAAAGTAACTCTGCTTTTCTTATTTCTGGAGCCTAGCCATGGAGGATTATCTAATATCTAGTTAAAATATTAAATACTTGTATGATTTAGTCAGTGATTCGATAAATACTTATTAACAAGCCATACTTCACTCATTGCAGCAAAGATGAAGATTTTTCTGTTTTTATTGCTTTAGTCATTTCAATAGGGAAACTCATTAAAACTACATGCAAAATATTTTTCTATGTAGAGTTAATAATTAGAATATAGGTCACCAGAAAATAGAAGGAGGTAGATAATGGAAAGCTGAATGTTAATCTGTACAGAATTGGTAAAGAGATTGTTTGTAAATCTTTGGAACTGAATAGAAATGGTTAGAACATATCATGGTGTTTGTAACTAGCAGTGCTATTGAATGGGTATGACAGTGGTTGAAAGGGAAAGTCTAAGGTCATGTAGATTACTAGAAGGAAAGCTAAAAACTGTAACCTGATATTGTATAAGATAGTAAAACCTCATGTAAAGCACAAACATGGGTGATATTGTATATGTAAGAGTGTTTTTACAAAATATAAATACAAATGTACTAGAGAGAAGGAAAAAGAATAGCAGCTATGTACAGCAGGCGAAATATAGAGAGATTGAGAGGTGATGAGTTTTGTTTGTTTGTTTATTATTATTATTGAAATAATGAAAGTGCTCTGGGAATGATTGCAATGATGAATGCACAAATATGTTATTATACCTAATACCATTGATTGGACTCTTTAGATGGATTTATGCTTTATTAATATGTATCAATAAAATTGATATGTTAAAAATATATAAAATATATTTATTTATACCTACAAATTTATTTTAAATTGATGTTGAATTTTGAAAAATCATTCATAAAAAACTGAAGTGTTGGCTGCTGCATTACATACATTATTATTCTGGTATATAGGAATGATAGTGTGGACAGAAAAAGTTAAGCTCAATCTCCAAATGTGCTATAGATTTAATTTTAAATTTTACTGTTTTTTCATATTATTGATTTTTCTAGTTCATTTGACCAATTCTTTCTTTTATTAAATTATGAAACTGTAGGTGAAACTTTCTCAGTCCATTTTAGCTAGCCAGAATTTATTTTGTTGTCAAGTAGTTTAGAAGCCCATATCAATGGAAAAATTCTTCAAGGACTTGACCATAATTATAACTTTATATTGAATTCTAAATTTAGCCTTGTATGCGATATTGTCATTTAGTTGTGGAATCCACTAACTTGCCAGTATATGAATGTTCAAAATGCAGAAACTTTTTCACATTTAAACTATTTAAAATTTGTTTATTGCTGTCACTTAAATTAATTTTTGATAATAAAAATGCATTATTTATAAATACGCTACAGAATAAAGGATAGTGGATGCTGAAGTATGACCCTAAAATTTTACTTGAATCAGGAATGAAAAATGTTAAATACCTTCTGTGAAAAACATTTTATGTTAAGCTTGAGTTTGAGAGGGTAATATAACATTTCTTCTAGTTTAACTTCATGTATTTGTAGATAGCTAATTTTGGATTTGAAGATAGCTGAAATATCTCTAGCCTCTACTTATTAATACCAGCATATAAAAAAGGAAGGGTTTCATTTACAAAAGTCTTGGTAAATAAAGAAAAATATAAATAACACCAGGCACTGTTCCTACTGCTACTTTAGCCATAGGGAGAAGGCTCTTGTGGACCAAAGCATTCTTCCCAGAGTAAATGTGACCTCGGATTCCTCCTATATCATGCATGGGCTACAGTTCCTGTAGAGAGCTAGAGTTGGGAGACTGGGTGTCTGGGAGTTCTCCTAAGAAGGTGGGTGTGACGCCTTCTGCACGGTCCCTCCTGTGTCAGAGTCTGCAACCCGAATGTCTCTCATTCAACCAGGTTCTGCCCATCTGTGTAGAATCCTTATTTCCCTCCATCCCTCCAGCAAAGACCTGGGCAAATGAATGGAGATCTAAATTCTCTTGGCTAAATTGCACTATCCTAAATACATAGACAGATTCAATAAACCAGAAGAGTCATCTGGTTTGGTTGTGCTGACTAATAGAAATGCGATATTTGATACATTCTTAAACAAAATATACAGGCTACTTTATTAAGGGTAGAAAGACATATGTAGGTGAAAATATGCAAATCATAAGCTGACACCAGCTTTACTTTTTTTAAATCCCCAGCTCAACTTGATTTAAACAGAAATTTAAGAAATCTTCGTACAGGGCAAAGTGAAAATAGTTATTTTTCTAACATTCCAATGAGAATTCTTTTCCTTGAAGATTTGTCTCTTTTCATGTCCTTTCCTGTAACCTTTCCTTTTTTGCCATTGCTCTTCAGGGCCTGATAGATAAGCAACCCCTCAAACTCCCTTTTCTTGCCTTCCACTTCTGGCTCTCATCCTCTTCTTATTCAAGATGTTCTTTTTCAAGTAATACATTTTAAACATGTTGGTTGATTTAATTTTTATAGGAGAGTTACATTTAATATGCATGATTGATGTTTGAAAACTAAGCAAGTTGGGGAAAGACTTGGGAATGAAGGCTTGCAATTGCCACTTCTTGTTCTTGGACTGAAATCGATATTTGGCAGGTGGCACCCAACACCATTTGCAGACTATAAAAACTTTACATCATGCTAGACTTGGTTAAGACACATGGGTCCTACTGTCAAAGGTGATGTGCTAATGACTTTGTTCCTCTTGGGATATTTAGGACAATGTATATTTTTTATTAACAGTTGATGCCTTCTGTCCCTAAAATCTTATGCTTTCCAAAGAGTTCATTTTGGGTGATGTAAGATTGCTTTTGACTTCAGAATTGTTATTCACATTTTATAAGAGAAGCGAGGAGATCCGCCAGGTTTGATGAATTTCCAGAGCCATGAACATCAGTGAACATTCGCTGAATATCCTCATGTGCACAATTCATGTGCCTTGTACCCTTGCTAGAACTGGTTCATATTTTCCCCCAAACCTGCCTTCCTCATAACAGAACTGGATATGAACATTTCTGTAAAAGTGCTTACAATTTTTTTTACTGGTTATTGACAGAAATTTGAAAAGTGACATGTTTGAGGCATCTATGCTACTTTCAATTCTAGAGAAAAAGAAATTTTTCCATGGTATCTAGCAAGTAATATAGTCTCTATAAGTGGAAACTCCATCCCCTTCTTCTTTCAGTTATAGGACCTCCAAGGAAGTTTACATTGCCCATTTGGCCTTTGATTTTATTTATTTTTTTCAGAACTGAGAATCCTGAACTCCTTGACAAGCCTACTCAAAGAAACTATATGAGAGAGTCTAATTATTTTTTTAAGATTCGGAATTTTTTTCATTAAGGGTCATTCATTCAACTATTTTGTTCACTTAGACAAAACCTAATAGAATGCAAATCATGATTTTCAAAGTCATTTTGAAATAATGAAAATCCTGCCCAACCCTTTAAAGAAAAGAGCTTTTGAAAGGTATCCTAGCAACCACTCTGTAGTGAAATTTATCAGTTTCTCAGAGAGAATTTTTACTAAATCCGTGAAAGAGACACTTCAATTTTAGATTCTTAGAACTATTGTTTTTCTACATTGTTCCAATAAATGGATCTTCTTCGATATCTTCTCTCTTGAGACTTTATTTAATGACCATGAAAACTATATTTAATGTTATTATGATCTGGCTAGCTTCTGTAGTGGCACTGGATTCTATCTGATCATATATATATGTACAAGGACATGCTTTAAAACTGTATAAGCAGCCAAAACTTTAACACAAAAAAAGAATATATATTTATGCTTTTTGTTTTTATTTCTTTGCATATAAAAACATGGAATAAACCTTCTTGACCCCAGGGTTATAGGGATCAAAGCTGAAACTTGGAAAGTACATTCACACTTGCTAATCATGATTTTCCTGGGTGCTATGAATGGGAAGAGATTTATGTGATTGTGCTTTCAGATATTAGTTGTTACCAAAGCGATGAATTTTTAAAAAACATTCTGAATGCAAATCAAGCTAGAAATTTCTCCCAGGTGTGTCCACAACTCAAGCATGAAATAGCATGAACCAAGCATACATTCTGCATGTAGGATTCAGAATTGAGCAAGCTATTAAAATTAACTAGCGTTAACAATGCAGCTCTGGATAACCAGGGAATAATGCCTGCTTAGAAAATTTATATCTGTGAGCAAAACTTATTGTCATTCTTTCGCTATTTTGAAAAGCAAAATGAAATTGTTACTTGAATTGGTCTATGGGGATTTAGAATTAATGCACTGTTTACAATACAGTCTTTAGTATTTACCTCTGTATATATGTGTGTATATGGACATACACATGTATAAGCAGAGAATTATTTTAATCAGCATTATGGTCATTTACTTTAGTTAAAGGGAGAGAACTTTCATGATCCAGCAGGCTTCTGAATAATGCTTTCTAATATGTTCTGGTGATCAAAGAATTCTTGAAGCCTTTATAAGGATAGCCTTCTTCTGGCTAAAATGCCCGTTAGCAGAATTGGAATAGACTTGAACACTTTTATTTTAAAATACAGGTCTTTAAAAAAGATTTGTGGACTTCACCATATTAAATATTCTTTGGAAGAGTTTTACTTAAGTATTATCTGAATTATTTAAATATTTTTTTCTTTGAGATTTTAAACATTACCTGTGCTGCTTTTTTTCATCTTTTATTTTGTGTATTTTTATGTTTTCATCCATTTTTAACTTGTTAAAGATAATGATTCCTTAAATTTTTGAGCCTTAGTCTATTGGAAAGTGCTTTATTTATTTTACTTTCTCTTTGGTTTCCTGGAGGGGGTGGGTTATTAGATTTAAAATTAGATATATACAAATTTCTCATTTTAACCATGTTCAGGTGTACAATGCTGATGGTGGCAGCAGGAACGGCTGGCCACAGAGCGACAGCTGCCATGCAGGTGGGAAAACGGACACATCCTTTTCTTTCCCTAGCATGCTCCCCCTTTGACTTCTTCCATCCCTAACTCCTTCGGTGATGTCCAAATAATCATAGCTGAGGTGACTCAAGAGCCCCACAGGTTAAGAAATCTCAAGGCAAAGATTATCTTACTCCTTCAAACAGCACACTTGAATTCTTATCACGTTAGGCAGCTCCCAGTTCACAACTGACAAAACAGCAATTATTTATTGAGTAGCAACTGTATGCTGATTTTATGCCATACATTTGCTGTAAATTGTTTATTTGGAATTCAGGAAGTATTTTCCATAGAACCTTCTCCTCTTGTCTAGATTCCTACATCAGTCATCCAAAGCCCAGAGAACCTGGAACAGGCCAAGTAATGTTTCATTAATTCTCTCCCTTTTATTAAAATTATCCTGGTCTACTGAATACTTTTCCATGTACTTATATGGCAATCTCAAGGAATGAGTTTCTTATATATGTTATTTTAAGTCATTCCTCCTGCAGATAAATGAGATGACTAAATATAAACATTGGCAGGGGTAGCGAAAGTAAGAATAAAATACAAGCCTCAGCTTTAGAGTCCTCCTCCTGGTGCAAACATGAGAGGCCAGAGAAGACTCTCAGTGTGGGTGTCTGAGGAAAGCGGAGGCAGAGACTGGCCCAAACAGCAGCTGAGTATAAAAATATCAGAAATGTGTTGATCTCTTAGATTGGGGATCAGACATAATAACGAATGCCTCTAAGTATGCATTTTATCTTTAGCAAAACTAAACAAATTTATGAGCATGCCACTAAAATGGCCTAAGTGGGAGATCCTCAAAAGTTTCCAGAAGGCAAGGGATGTCAAATGAGATGAATAGAATAGAACGTATTATTACAAATCGTTTTACTTTCAATCTTCGTTGCCTCAAACCAGTGTTTCCTTAAAATCTTAAATTCCTTAATCTCCAATTCTACTGCCACAGAGATTGTTGCCATCCAACCACTGAACCGGAGAAGTGAAAAATAGCATAGTAATGTTGCAATACCCTTAATTAAAGGAGAAGAGCATTAAAACTGCATTAAAAACAAACTGTGTGCATTCAAATGCTTGTGCTTAAGGAAAGGCAAGTCTAATTAGAGCAGGATGAAGAGATTCCAAATGTAACTTGTGGCTGCTTTCAAGTGCTTTAAAAGACAGCGGCATTGATTCTTTTTGAACTGGTTTCTTTTCGAAGTTTCTATTAAGTCTGAATCCTTGCTTTCGTCCCCAGCCCCGCCCCACCCCCGGGGCTTTTAGTTTGGCTTACTAATGGAACAAAAATGAAATAAGAAATAGAACAAAAGAAGGACAGATTCCTGAGGTAAACTGGCAGAAAGTGGGGAAAAGAAGAAAAAAAGGGATCAAAAAGGACATTGAGGAGAAGATTTCTCAAAGCAGAGCTAAAAAAGGGAGGCAAGAGAGAAAGGGAGAAAGAGATGTGAGCAAGGGAACAAAGAGAGCACAGGAGAAAGATAGAGGAAGCGGTAGGGAAGAAAAAGGAAGAGAGAAAGAATGGGGCGGGATATTCTGTGAGATTCCTGTTACCAATCCTTTGTTGGATGGTTCTGAAGAACTTTGGGTCTCACAGCTCTTTAGGCTGGAGACAAAGTGGCACTGTGGACTGAGAAGCGTTCACTCTAACTAAGGAAAACGTGAAATCAAAATGTCTTAACGCCTTGGTTCTTAACACTAGCTGCATGTTAGATTCACCCAGAGAGCTTTAAAAACTGGGACTTTTCTCACCAACTAGAGACGGAGATTGATTGTATCTGGGCAGGCCTGGAGAAAAACTCAGCTGGTAGTTCTAGTTAATGTGCAGCCAGGGTTGAGAACTTCTGGATTCCTATAGTGAGGAGACAGTGGGGCAGTTTCCAAGTGGTTATCTGAGCTCGTGGGATGCTTTGTAAGCAAGTTGCCACCTCTAAGACGTACCTGCACCCAAGTCCTAGTTAACTGGAGCTTCCTGTGAAAGAGGAGCCCCCAGGATGTTCTCCAGCATTGACACTCTAAGGAGCCTGGGCTTTGCCAAATCCAAAGACAGCCTGGAAAAAATATGGTGTCTACTATAGCTATCAAATATGTTCTTTCAACCACATCATTTTTACATGATAAAAATTTTCTTGGTAAAATAAATGTTCTATTCTCTCTTCGCTGAACTCTTCTACACCTCAGATGTACAAGGAGGGAAGCCCCTTAACTTCAGAATATTAAATAACATTGTCACATTCCTGAAGACATACAGGATTATTAATTTGGTCACTAAAATTTTTACTACAACCGGATGTTTAAAGAGAGGCCAAGAAAATGGAAAGAAACCATACTTATTAGCTAAGTTATCATCATCAATATTTTTTAATAGCTACTCTTTATTGAACATCTTTGAGGATCCAGGTATTGTGTTTGGTGATTTATGCAGGAAATCTCATTTAATTCACATGACTCTCATTTTGTTAACAGCGATTACGAAAGTCAGTTTGAATGTTTATAGGAATTTTATTCACATCCCCAGAGAAGTTACTGTGGTATAATGGAATCTTCATCTGGAAGTTAGAAAAGTGGGGGAATTTATTCATTTCTCTAAGTTGTGGTTTCTTCATTATTAAATGATGTGTTCAGACTGAATGATTCTTTAACTATGGTAAGAAGAAATAGATATAACTATGGTCATTGGGTACAATATGAATATATTTTAGGTAGGTGGTGTTTTACAATTTCCATTTCCATTATAAGTGTTATTATTTTTGATTCTCACTCACAGCTCCCTTGTGAGGTAAGCAGGATGGATATCACCATCCCTAAGCACAAGCCTGGGAATGTTATCTTTTCTTAAGAAACACGATAAAAAGTACAGTCAGTTTTTGTTTTCTTTCTGGGAAGCAGTGGGAAAAGTAAATGAAAGGTTCTCTGATTGCTAAAATAAATATACAAAGAAATGTAAAAGCTTGACTTTTTCACTATGTGTTTCAAATATTTTACAAATTTTCATTTTACTAAAGAAGAAATCATGTGAATTGTTTCGCTCTAAAGTATTCCACTTGAAAAGGCAATTCAGTCTCCTAGCAACCAATACTTCTTCAAATGAGAAAAATGTCTGGAGGAAGGGAGAAACTACAATTACACAATGAATAGAGCAGAATTTTCATGAGCCTGGTAGAGACTCATAAGGATATCTTGGCCTATTTCTATTCTCCCAGGATCAGCTTCTGGAATTCACATAGGCTGCAACCAGAGTCATAAGCAAGGTCAAATGTAGCAGCCTACCTTGTGCCTATGCCTGGTGCTGGGGTCTCTTTTTACCCCGTCTCTTGGAGCTTTGTTTGCTCTTTCTAAGGAACATTTTTTTAAAGCAAGGCCTGGAAATCTCTTGAAGCTGTGCTGTTCATAATGCTAGCCACTGGCCATGTATGGCTATTTAAATTTTAATTTTATTTAAGCAAAATTATAACTAACAGAAATGTAAAATGGTGCAGCCAGTGTGGCAAGGAGTTCGGTGGTTCCTCTGAAAGTTAAACATAGAATTACCATATGGCCTGCCAACCCCACTTCTAGGTATATTCTGCAGAATTGAAAGCAGGGACTTAGACAGATGTTTGTACACCACTGTTCATAGAAGCATTATTCACAATAGCCAAAAGGAGGAAAGAAGCCAAGTGTCTATCAATAGGTACATGGATAAACAAAATATGGTTCCTACATACAATAGAATATTATTCAACTGTAAGAAGAAATAATGTTCTGAGACATGCTGCACCATGGATGAACCTTGAAAACATTATGCTGAGTGAAATAAGCAAGATGTACGAGGACAAATACTGTATGCTTTCATTTACATGAAATTTCTAGAAATAGCAAATTCTTAGAGGCAGAAAGTAGCGTAGAAATAACCAAGAGATGGGGGAGAGAGAGAAGGGAGAGTTGTTGATTGATGGGTATACAGTCTTTATAAATTGTGGAAATTTTTAAATAAAATTAATTTTAAACAATAGATTAAATTAGAAATTCAGTTCCTCAGTCACACTGGTCAAATTTCAAGTGCTCAATAGCCACATGTGGGTAATGACTACTATACTGGACAGCACAAATTTAAAGCATTTACAACATTGCAGAAATTTCAATGCTGTTGCACAATGCAGCTCTGGAAAGTGCCAGCAGAACAGGTTTGGGTGAGGAAACTTCAGAAAGGAGTGTGCTAGCTGTAGGAGAAGACTTGATATTGAATTTTACCTCATCTTTAGATTTTTTCTCATCATGATATTTCCACATTAGATCTTCTGTTTTTTGTGTTTTTTTCCCTATGTTCCTCTCCAATTGGAAAAGTAATTTTGATCATTGGTAAGTCGTGCTATGACTGTAACTAAGAGTTACAGAGGGGGAGAATGTAAGCGGACACGTACTTTTGCACAATCAGACAATTGATGCTTTCTGCAGATTTAATTCTAAAAGTCTATCATGGTAGTAAGAACAGCAGGACACAAATAACATTCTAGCCCAAGATAACTCAAGATGGGATAGTCTGAGAGCCTGAAAAGTGATCATTCTTGGTTACATTTTTGCTTCCCACCATTTGGTTAGCCTGTGAGGTAATGCAGGCATTCATGTTTGAGAATGGACAAGGATTTAAACAACCAGATTCAGAATTTCTCCTGGAATTCTTCATCTCCTCTTTTTCTTTCTCCTTCTTATACAGCTCCTTAGTCTGGGGTGTTGGTGCCTATTTCGACATGAAACCACAAAGGCCACGGCAAGCACAGAACACCCAGCTCAGAGCCTTAGCTGCCATGTGACTGCGACAGTCCCAGCAGAGCCAATGTGTCCCTGTCTGAAATGGGCACTCTCATTCTTGACACCATTTAGTTTACTGCATGGAGGGGTTTCCGCGAAAGCTGTACTACAAATAAGTCAGCTGAACCCCCCCTCCCCCATTACACTGGTTAAAGAAGCTTCTCACATGGAAGTTTAATCCCATGGATTTCATAGTTAAGTCCACATTTATAAAAACTTTTCCCCTGTCTTCTAAAAGCAGGTGTAATATATTTCCTTTTCTACACGATCGAACAGTTTTTCTTCTTAAAAATATTCTTTTTACTTAATAAATCTCTAGAAGTCTTATTGTTTGGTCATTTGAGAAGGTATATGCCACCTTGAGACGTGAAATTGTGAAGCGAAACTGAGAAATCACTGAAACTTTGACCTAGTATGGATTCTTGAGAAAAGGACAAATGCAAGGGCTCCAAGAGACCTGTAAGGTGGGGGGCACGGTGTGACCAAACAGCTACATCAACACATCAGCAGTTTACTAACAATGCACAGCAAAGGATACAGCACCCAATTTTTGCCCAGAAGTAATCACTTTTAAATTAGAATCCAAGCAAGAATTGATTCATATCCCTAGCAGAGGTTTAAAACCTCCTCTTTCCACACGGCTACAATATGCAGAGAAGAGACATTTGTGGAGAAAACCAGATGCATATAACTGGTTGAGGGACTAAAAATCTCAGGTTCATGAGTTTCTTTCTTTAATAACTACAGCTGAAAGCCAGCAGAGTAAAGGGAAGCAAAGCCTTCTTCCTGGAAATCAATTAATAAATCATAATAAAGAGGAAGCATTTTAAACAGTCCCCAAGTCTCAGTTGGTCATTTTCTCTCTCTCTCTCTTTTTTTTTTTTCAAGTGAACTTAGTTCTCAAATCTTCTTTCTGTCTGGTAGTGGAGAAAAAAGAATCTTATCAATTCAACAAAACTCAACCTTTTCTGGTTTGAAATATAGTCTGGTCAGGTTTTACATTTATTCAAGTAGAATTTCTTTGGGGTCCTCTCCCTTCACATACACACTTAGATGTAGGCACACCTCATTCCTCTATCTGAGCTCTAGGACATAACTGCTTTTTTCTGTACTCTGGTTCATGCTGTCACAGGATGCTCTGTGAAAGTGTCTTCTCCCAGAGCTCCAGATAGGCACTGGGGCATGGTCTTTAGATCCCCAAATGTGTTTGGGGTTTCAATACAACCTAACTTTCCAGGACTAAGATCCTGCAGTTGCTGCTGCTAAGGTTTGGAAGGAGGGTTGCTCTCTCCCATCTTCTCCAGTCTTCACCAGTCAACCAAGGGCTGCACTCTCCCTTCTGTATAGAGAGAAACTGCATTTACAGCATTTTGCATTCTTCCTCTGGTCGTGATTTATAGCGTGAACTCAATGCCCTAAGTGCAACAAACTCTAGGTCTTTGAAAGCACAAATCATTGTCTCTCTTAACAAAAGTCAGCCTCCTGACAATGAATGCCTTGCTTTCTAATCTATTATTTTACTGATGGATTTACAAAATTTAATTTGGCACTTTAATTGATGCTTTTGTTCTAGGTCTTATCCAGCTTCCTCCTGGAAACAATGAATGCCCTTGTTTCTTTGGGTTGGAGAGCCGAGGGGCAACTAGGAACTACTAGGAATCATGGGGAATGAAGAAAATATGTTAGTTATGTGGTCAAATATAATGCTATAATAATGACGACAGTGATAGCCATCCTAAATTGAGCTTTTATTATTTGCCAAGCACTGCACTGTTCTAAGGTCTTTCTTTGCTTGTATCATTTAATCCTCACAATGATTCTGTGAGGAATGCACCATGCCCATCCTACTTTACAGATGAGGAAACGGAGTCTTAGAAAGGCTCAGCAAGGGCACCAGAAGCGCCTAGCTGGGGACTGAGGAGAGGGGAATGTGGGCTTCTGCAATTTGTCCCCGGAGCCCTTGTTCATAACCACCAACTTGCCTTCCTCCTGGGTGTCCTGAATATATTCCAAATTACAGAAGTAAAAAAAAAAA
>JAQZBX010068052.1:0-15820 GCA_029593785.1 Cabassous unicinctus
CTTCACCTGCTGTCCTAAACCTTAGAAGATCTATTTTGGGGCTGTTTCAGCCTGTTCTCTAGCTATCTTTCTGGAGAAGAGATTCCTGTGTCTTACTGGTCAGCCATCTTCCCAGAAGTCCTGATTAAAATTTGATAAGTTTGTTCAAGAAAGTGTGTTTTGTCCTAAAATAAGATGGCTGGTTTTCAAAAAGCAGAATGGAAGTATGTAAGACAAAACTTGAATACATATGGCAATTTGTAGAAGGCTTTGTAGGAGGTAACATTAAGTAAGAAAATGTGTTCTGTAAAGGTAAAATTTGTCTTAAGATGAAGTAACTATAGTATAAACTACGAATAGTTATAAGTTTGTAGAAGCACTGTTTAAACTGAAATATTTAAATAGCTAATTCCAGAAAATCATTGTTAAACAGAAACTGAATTGATGCTAATAACAAAAAGTAACTTCATGTCAGAAAAACCTGTTGGAAGTCACCTCAATCTACATATTAAAGTGATAGTAGAGAAAAAATAATCTTGATTCCATTGAAAATCTTAAGTTTTCATGAAATAATGAAGAAAGTAGTTTTTCCTGTGCTGCTAAAATAAAATACCTGTTAATTGATGTAATCATGGTAATTGTATGTTGTAAGAAGTTTGCTTTAAAACAGTTTCCAAAGTCATTTTGGTAACTTAAGTATGAAAAATATATAAAATATGTTTTTATTATTAAGAAAAAGGAAGCAATTTTGTCCTAAGATAAAATGGTTATTGCAAAGAGAAAAATGTGGGACAAAACCTGTCTGAATATAGAAAGTGCAAAAAGGTCGTGGAGAAAAAAATTTTGTTGTTAAAGTTGAGTAAAATTTTTTGGGTCTATCTATAAAGTTTAAAAAGCTGTAATATCAAATAGTATATTGATGCAAAATTAAAATCTTGTTCTTTCTCTGTTAAAGTAACAAAGTTTCTTAAATCATTGGTCTGTTTTAGTAAAAGTTTATAAACAATTTTCCTCCTAAATAATCAATATACAAAGAAAAAAAAGTCTGTTTTATCAAAATAACTTCTTGTACTTTAACATTATTGTTTCCTTGGTTATATAAGAAAAACAAGTCTTATTGCTTTTGAAGAAACATGATGTTCAAACCTAACAGCTTTTAACATTTTGCTTTCTCAAAGTCAAATCCTGAAAAATATCTTTTTATTTCAAATTATTGCAAAAGATTTATTCTTTTACCTTGAAAAAAAGTGAAATAATAAAATAGTTAAGTTCATTTAATATGTTATAAGTTGAATAAAAAGTGTTTTAAAATGTTTAAAAACTGTTACGAAATTAAAAGGGATTCTTTTACCCTCTTTTAATCAAAGTTGTATGGATAAAATGTTCATATGAATACTTTTAAATTGTATAAAATTCCTGAAAATTTAACAATGTTTCAGCATAATATTAGATAAAAGTATAATGTTGTTAATCATGGTTTTAATTATTTTAAAAAATAGTATGGGTCACAGAAACAACCTCTTTGCCTGGAAATCAAAAAGTGGGTGCTTTAACTCGAATTCATCTGATTTGCCCACCTCCACTAAACAAGCAGGTCTATGGCTGCAGAATGAGAGTGGCCATTGGGGGCTGCCAGGGGTGGTGAATAACAGTAAATTATGGTAAATTAAAATAAAAACACTGTTGTATGCAGCAGTCCCAGACATTGCTAGTTTGTTGCAAAAAAATCAATATCCAGTTATGTCACTATCACTAACAATCGGAACAAGCTGCAAAGTCCTTGCTGCTCTGTCAAACTCTTATGTATTGTTAAAGTAAAACATTTTCCCACACCATAAACTCCAAAACAATAATGGCTTTTGGGGGGTTGTTGAGGTACTGAGAACCCTTCATCCCCCATTTAGCTCAGATATAAAAGCCATTGTATGTGTTAATCAGAAAAATGTTGTGCATGGAAATCAGAAAAAAAAACACAGCAGGCTGCTTGAAAAAAAAAAGGTAAAGAGAACAATAACACAAACTCAAGCTGTAAGGAAGGTGGACCTTAACTTATCCTATGAATTGGCTGTGGCCAGGACAATAACTGGCTTTGGGTCAAATTTGTGGCAGAGGCAACATTCTAAACAAATACCCCTTGAGTTTTAGTCACAATTGTGAGAAAGGGCCAAAGTACAACTGAGCCCCTTTGAGAAGTAACTATGTGCAGCATACCAAGCCCTGTTGCAAATGAAAGGCTTAACCCAATAGTGTCCAGTCACTCTGAAAACTGCCATCCTTATCCAGTATTGCAAATACTAAGAATGAGACAGAAACAATGGATTGTTGTGAGCTACCTTCTGTGGGGAAAAGATCTGTGACAAGTCATCTGAAATGCCTGCCAGCAATTGCAAATAACTGTCTATCATGTCCCTGCCCACTCCTCTAACACTCTCTAACACCCTTCTTGGAACTGTTGAGGCAGATGCCCTAGCAAAAATCCAGAACCATAACATTGAAACTCGAAAAACAGCAGAGTAGCTCCACAGAAAAAGCGAACATCATGACTACCAGCTGGATGTCCAGTCCAGCAGTTCTGGCTGCCTGTTACTTGCCAACAGCTCGTGAACGCTACCTATGAGTGTCCATTGTGCTCACTCCAGTGACTGCACATCGGTCCCCTCCTGCTCTCAAAAGGGTCAAGTTGTGCTTTCACTGCTGCAGACATTGCATCGAAACTCTTGTAACCAGCCAGATACTATTTGCTGCCTAGAAAACGTTAAGTGCCCTGTATGGGATGCCAGCCCAAATTGACAGTAACCAAGAAAATCTACTTACCATTCACCTCATGAAGTCTTAAACTATGAACCAGAATCTTGTTTGAACTTTTTATTTAAAAATGATGAAATGAATGGCCTTTTAATAAAACAGATAAAGGAAAATAAAGAATCCTTACAACAATGAACTAAGTTTAAATTCAGTACTGTGGGCTATAGCCACAGCTCCAGTTAAAATGCTAACAGCAAGACCAAAGCAGGCACTAAGATTACAAGTTAAAGTGCCAGCCACCCTATGGCCCAAAAGACGAAGTAATAATAATTTGTTGTTGCCTATACCTCAAACTATACAAACTGGGAAAAAATAAAATCATTTTAGCCATAGGTCTATACAGCCCCACTGGTTGGAAATCTTAAATCCATGAAAAGTAAAAATCACTCAAAAACATTGTTATAAAACCACAGTTAATAATCCAAACTTTCCTATTCCTGCTAAAACTCTATGTGTGTCTATGTAAACTCTTCTTATGCCTAAACTGATTTTTAATGTGCTTATATACTGTTAAACCCAGCAAATTATATAATTTCACTGTCAACCATTAATGTTCAATGTTAAGTTACCACCACTCTCTTATTACTCCTAACTCTTCTCATGTTAAACTTATTAATCCTTCTCCTCAGACTCCTGGTTGCAATAGCCTCACAGCCCACCCTAAATTTCATGGCTAATTCCTATCCTTGCCCCACTTAAAACTCTCACTCTCCTCATATCAGCAGGTCCATACACCTTCTGCACAATAAAACTTAGTTTATCCAAACAACCATCTGAAATGCTACCCATAATCATGTATATAATCTTCTCCTACTGTGGAAAATAAGTACCAGCTTCTGAACCAAAAACCACGCTGAAAAGGAAACAGCTAAATCCAATGACGCCCCACAACAGCAAGAAGCAGCTCGATGAGTCGTCACCCCAATTCCTGCTCTCCCTCCTTACCCCTTAATTATATCAACATTAGCCCCATTTGGCAAAATGACCCACACACAACCCCCAGCCAGCAACCCCCAGTCAGTGCCAATAAGTCTCCTCTGCCCCGATAACAGATGGCCAAAACCGCCACCCGCTGTCCCTGAGACAGAACATGCATTCCAACACATATACCTCATCCTCCCCAAGGCCCCCTCCCAACAGAGTAAAAGTCAGTGTTTTTCACTGTTCTTGATAATACCCTGCCACTAGGCTATTTAAGAGCAAACTCAAGTCAGTCAAGCAGGCTGAGGTCTCACTTCAGACCCTGCCACATTGGCAATCTAATAAACTTTCTCTGCCTGAACTTTGATCTGTCTCCGAGCCTCATTGAACCAGGATCTAACAATTTTTATGTTTGTTTTTTTCTTTTTCACATCCTGGCAGCAGTCCTATGTCATTTTCTAAGAAAGTAAAACCTGTTGGTAGAGAGTTTTCAAGAAATTTGAACAATAATCATTTAGTGCCCAAACACTAAACAGTTCCTACATATACCAGTTATAACCTATTTCCCTTGTTCCAAATCTATTTTCTGCCCTTCTTTGCACTGTTTCCTCCACCTAGGGTGCTGACTCCTGCAGTGACCCAGGTTCCCTCACTGACTGGTTTCCAGTTGGTTGTGGTCAATGGACAAGCTTAGTGTAATCTTTGCTTTGGCACTGTATCCTGAGTATGGCTACCCCAGGTGGACCCATTCTGGTATACCTACACTTAATGGACTCCAGTAATGCTATTTCCTCCCCTTGCTCTTCAATATGGTGTGTTATGTATCAGTTAACTACTGTCACAATAATGCTGCATAACAAACCACCCCAAAACCTAGTATCGTAAACCAGAGCCACTTATTGCTTACAACTCTATGGGCTGGCTGGGCAGCTCTGCTGAAACTGGCTAAACTTGACTGGAGAGCTCTTCTCACCTCAACTGCCCTAGCCAATGTGCAGATAAATGAGACATAAAGGCTTATCTTTGTATGGCACTGAGATTTTGGGGTGTTTAATATGTAACATTATTATGGTAAGAGCTGACTGATTTTGGAACTTTCTTTTTTCCTTCCTGTGTTCTAAATAGAGGGTTTGAAGGAAGGGCACATATAACAATCTACAACAAAAGAGAGCAGGACAAATGTATTCATTTCCTAGAGTGGTTATAACAAATCACTACAAACTTTGTGGCTTGAAACAACATTAACTTATTCTCTCACAGTTCTGGAGGCCAGAGGTCTGACTGGTCAAGCCCATGCTCCCCACAGGCCATAGGGGAGAATCCTTCTTGGTGCCTCCTGGCATTCCATGGTTTGTGGAAGCAAAACTCCATTCTCTGCCTCTGTCTTCATGTGGCTTTCTGCCCTGTGCCTCAAATCTCTCTCTCCTTTCTCATATAAGGACATCAGTTATTGGCTTTAGGGGCCACTTTAAATCCAGGATAACTCATCCTGAGATCCTTAACTTAATTACATTGACAAAGACTCTATTTCCAAATAAAGTCACAGTCACAGGAACCAAGGGTTAGGACTTGGACACAGCTTTTTGAAGGACACTATTCAAACCACTACAGCCAATGTGAGAAACTGAAAGAAATCCAGGAGAGCATGACTCAATTTCATCTATCAAGTGGGGATAGCAACAGATACTAGGAGTATCATAGACTTGCTGTGAGCAGCATTAAAATTGTGCCTGGTCAGGGTGTGGATGTGGCTCAAGCAACTGAGCTTCTGCCTCTCACATGAGAGGTCTTAGGTTCAGTTCCTGTTGCCTCCTAAAGAAGATGAGCAGACTCAATGAGCTGGTGTAATGAGCTGATGCAAGGAGCAGACACAAGGACCAGGGAACAGATGTGGCTCAAGCAGTTGGGAACCCACCTCCCACATGGGAGGTCCCAGGTTTGGTTCCCAGTGCCTCCTAAAGAAGATGAAGGGACATAACGAGTGGGCACAATGAGCAGACAGATGAGGGAGCCATCTTGAGATTGAGGAATAAACTGTGCCTGGCATTTGGTCAGCACTAGCCAGTATCAACCTCATTATTAGTTACTGTTATTTACCTTTTGTCATTATTATCATCATTATTTAGATAAAGATCACTGTCTTACCAACATCAGGGGATTATGTGAAAATAAAGTGAGATACTAGTTGGCTAAGCTTTTATTAAAAGTGTTTTTAAAGTATCAAAACAATTCAAGATAGTATTTCTTCTGAAAAATTCTCATGCATATATATATATTTTTCAACTTGGCAGAAAACTATTTTATTTTGGCAAAAGCTTTATTTTTTGTCTTTTTTTTTTTCATTTTTAAAAATATATTGTAATACAGAAATTGTGAACTTACAAAACAATCATACAACTGTGCAGAATTCCCATACAACACCCCTTTATCAACACACCACACCATTTGGAATATTTGTTACAGATTATGAGATAGTATAGTATCATCAGACTATTACCACTAACTATGGTCCATAGCATGCATTTCATATATTTTTTCCATACCACCCTATTATTCACACAGTACATCTTTGGTATTGAAGCAAGAATATTATGGTATTGCTGTTAACTATAGTCCATAGCTTATATTAATTGTATTTTTCCCATGCTTCTCCATATTCCAACTACCCTGTAATAGTGATGAACATCCATTCTAGTTCACGGAAGGACATTCTTGCATTTCTACTATTAACCACAATTCTCATCCACCTCTGGGTTCACTGTGTTATTCAGTCCCTAGATTAATCTCTAGCTTTCTTTCAACTGACATTTACGTCCCTAGACTACCTTTTTCAGCCACAATCCCATTTATAAACCAGCTGCTACTCACTATAATGTGTTACCATCAACTCTATCCATTTCCACACTTTTACAGTCAAGTTAATTAAAACTTTTACATAAATTAAGCATCAGTGCTCCTTTGCAGTCCTCCTATCTCCTAATAACCTATACTCTAGGTTTTAATTCCATGCGCTTATTCTTTATATTTAGTTCATATTAGTGAGACCATGTGTAGCAGTTTGGCATTATTTTGGAATTCCAAAAATAGGTATTGGATTATGTTTATAAACTGATCTGTTCCTCTGGGCTTGATTAAATTATGATTAGGGCTTTGATTGGGCCACGTCAGTAGGGCATTGAGTCCCTGCCCCTTGGTGGGTGGGGACTCACAGATAAAAGACATGGCAAAGGACAGAGTTGGAGTTTTGATGCTGGCATTTTGAGCTGGAGCCCAGTAAGTGAACACACAGGAGAAGAGCACAGAGGAATAGAGACAGCTCTTAGACACAGCAGAAGCCCTGGGGAGAGAGACAAAACAATTTGCCTGATAGTCTACAGCTGGCCTTCTGGAGAAAACAGAGGAGCTGAGCCCAGAGAGAACTGAGCCCCAGGAAGAGAGGAACCCAGGAAGCCTGAACCCTGGCAGACATTGGCAGCCATCTTGCTCCAACACATGGCAATATACTTTGATGAGGGAAGTAACTTATGCTTAATGACCTGGTAACTGTAGGTTTCTACCTCAAATAAATATCATTTATAAAAGTCAATTGATTTCTGGTATTCTGCATCAGTACCCCTTTGGCTGACTAATACACCATGCAATATTTGTCCCTTTGTATCTGGCTTATTTCATGTAACACAATGTCTTCAGGATTCATCCATGTTGTATGTGTCCCAATTTCATATCTTCTTACTGTAACATTAGTATTCCCTCATATGTATATACCACATTTTGTTTATCCATTTATTGGTTGTGGGCACTTGGGTTGTTTCCATTCTTGGCAATTGTGAATAATGCTGCTATGAACATCAGTGTGCTGTGTCTGTTCACGTCATAGTTTTCGGTTCTTCTGGATATATTCCTAGTAGAGGAATTGTTGGATCATATGGCAGTTCTATATTTAGCTTCTTGAGGAACTGCCAAACTGTATTCCATAGAGGCTGCACCATTATACAATCCCACCAACAGTGAAGAAATATTCTTATTTCTACACATCCTCTCCAGCACTTACTGTTTTTTGTTTTTAAAATAATGGCCATTCTATGCGGTGTGAGATGATATCTCATTGCCATTTTGATTTGCATTTCCCTAATGCTAGTGATATCAAACATTTTTTCATGTGCTTTTTGGCCATTTGTATTTCCTCTTTGGAGAAATGTCTGTATAAGTCTTTTGCTGATTTTTAAATTGGATTGCTTGCTCTTTTATTGTTGAGTTGTATGATCTTTTTATATAAAATAGAAATCAAACCCTTATTGGATATGTGGTTTCCAAATATTTTCTCCCATTGAGTGGATTGTCATTTCACCTTCTTGACAAAGTCGTTTGAAACACAAAAGTGCTTAAGTTTGAAGAAGTTCCATTTATCCATATTTTATTTCTATTTCTATTTCTATTATTTCTTCTAGGGTCAGTGTAGACTGTTCAAACATTCCTAGGAAGTTTTCCATTTTACTTCATTGTCTAATTTGTTGGCTTACAGTTGTTCATAGCATCCTCTTATGATCTCTTTTATTTCTGTGGGGTCTGTTGTAATGTCCCCATTTTCATTTTTTATTTTATTTATTTGCATATTCTCTTTTTTGTTGTTGTTAGTCTACCTAAGGGTTTGTTGATTTTGTTAATCTTCTAGAAAAACGAACTTTTGGTTTTGTTAATTCTATTTTTTTTTCCTCAATTTCATTTATTTCTGCTCTAACCTTTGTTATTTCATTCCTTCTACTTGCTTTAGGAATAATTTGCTTTTCTTTTTCTAGTTTCTCCATCTGTGTAGGTAGGTCATTGATTTTAGCTCTTTCTTCTTTTTTAATGCAAGCATTGAGGGCTATAAATTTCCCTCTCGGCACTGCTTTCACTATATCCCACAGGTTCTGATATGTTCTTTTCTCCTTTTCATTTGTCTCAAGATATTTATTGATTTTTCTTGCAATTTGTTCTTTGACCCACTTATTATTTAAGAGTTGTTTTTATTCTCCATGTATTTGTGAATTTTCCCTTTCTCCACCTCTTGTTGATTTCCAATTTTATTCCATTATGATCAGAGAAAGGACTTTATATAATTATGATCTTGTTGAATTTATTGAGATATGCTTTATGACCCAACATATGGTCTATCGTGGAGAAAGATCCATGAGCACTTGAGAAGAATGTATATTCTGCTGTTTTGGGGTGCAATGTTCTGTATATGTCTATTACGTTTAGTCCATTTATCATATTATTCAAGCTCTCTGTTTCTTCATTGATCCTCTGCCTTGATGTTCTATCTAAAGATGAGAAAGGTGAATTGAAGTCTCCAAATATTTTGTAGAGATATCTATTTCTCCCTTCAGTTTTGCCAGTGTTTGTCTCATGTAATTTGGGATATACTGGTTAGGTGCATAAACAAATATGATTGTTATTTCTTCCTGGTGAATTGCCCCTTTTATTAATATATAATGTCCTTCCTTGTCTCTAATAACAGTTTTGCTTTTAAAGTATTTCATCTGATATAAGTATAGCTATTCCAGCTTTTTAAAAAAATTTGGTTACTGCATGCGCAAAAATATGGAACCCTTCACGAATCTGTGTGTCACCCTTATGCAGTGGCTATGCTGATCTTCTCTGAATCCTTCCAATTTTAGTACATGTGCTGCCGAAGCGAGTACTTATGCATATACTTTTAATAAAGCAAATCACATTAAACATGCAGTGAGTACTAAATGAGAGACACAGTAGGTAAATCTTTTAATAAAGTATAGAATATCTAATCCCTTGAATGATTTTTTTCCGCAGTGAATCAGACTTGGTATAAATCAGTTGGCTAAAAGAAAAGCATATCTGTTCACTTTGCTGTTCATGCAACATGCTAAGAAGTTGACTTAAAAGTGAAACCTTTTATTTAACGACAGAGTCAGACAAGAACACAAGCTAGTGTTTTTCTTGGCTGGAATCCTTGGGAACCCTGAATACTCCCACATAAATATACCATTGTCAGAATTTTCTTATGTAAATGCTTATTTATCTTATTTTGGGATATCTTTTGTGTGGACAATGGCTTTTGAAACATTTTAAAAGCTCTTCTACAGTTTTTTAGTAACTTTCTCAAGTGTAGTTGGGAAATGTTCTTTTTGCTAACAGTGGGAGGAAATAATTTATTTCACCTTTAAAATGAACATTAGGTTTTATTGATGAAAAGCAAAACTAAATAAGACTCAGGGTTGCAGCCTCTGGTACCAGTTTCACTCATTGGTTCAAAATGTATTTATTGAGGACCTACTATGTCTTATGGTGCTAGGACAGAAATTTAAAAACAATACTGTCTTTATTCTCATTACATACATACAATTAAGTGTGGGAGACAGAAGAGTAAATCATAAACAGAACAGTGTAATGAACATTTTAAAGGACCTATTCGGAGGAAGTTATGGGACCATACAGCTGGACATCCTGAGAAATGGGGCAGAAGGAGAGACCTGCCAGAGAGAAGCATTGCAGAAGTTGAACTCTGAAGGAAAAGATGGAGTTGGGGTCCTGTCGTGGAGAGGGGCAGTCTTCCCAGGAAGAGAGAGCTGCATGTGCACATGTATGCACATGGGATGGAGCCCATTGAGGTCAGGGATTTTGTTTTGAGCACTGAGTGTTTGTTGAATGAATTTCAAATCATTCTTAAGGTTAGAGGATTAGAGTGTCACAGAGTAGACAGAAATACAACCTTGGGGATATACTGGGCCCATACACCATGGACTTTGTGTGATAAGCTTTGCACTTTATCCTGAATGCTTTCTAAGCAGGGGATCCTCCAGTAGAGGTATGAGGCAGAAACTGGAAGCAGCGAGCTTAGAGAAAAGGAAACTAGTTAGGGGTCTGAAGCATCAGTTCAGGGGACAAAATCTTCATCTAAGGGAGAGGGTGAAAAAATGCCATCTACTTGATGGCAAGTAGATACCATCAATAAAAATGGGTGATCAGTTGAATGCATTGGGTTGAGGGCCAAGTTATGTAGTCTAGAGCTGTGCTGTCCAATACAGTACCCACTAGCCACAGGTGGCTAATGAACACTAATGCCACTAATCCAATTTGAGATGTGCTGGAAGTGTAAAATATATACCTAGCTTTGAAAACTGAGTGTGAAAATAAGAAATAAGAATGTAAAATGTTTCAATAATAATTTTGTATATGTTGAAATGGTATAATATTTTGGATATGTTGGATTAAATAAAATATATTATCAAAGCTAATTTCACTCGTTTCTTTTACTGCTTTAATGTGGCTCTTAGGAAATTTAAAATTATGTATGTGGTTCATATTTTTAGCTTGGTTATATTTCTAATAGATGCACTGATCAAAAATGATTACTCAGGTCATTCCAGAGATTATGCTTATGCATGTCTCAGCAGGATTTCATTGACTGCCAAAGTAAATATTGCCTCATATAGCAGGACTCCTGAGCGCTCTGGAGACATCCAGACACTATAGGCAGGACAGAGAGCTCAGGAGTTTGGCGCCCTATCAGTGCGCCCTACTTTGGAATTTATGCTCCCCAGTGTGACAGAGTTGGACTCAGTTGTGTTTTCCCTACACATGGCTTTTCTGCCCATTCTATTTGAACCTATAGTTAGTTCAAATTCTATTTGAACCTTTAGTTAGTGCTAAAGTTGTTAGATTTGTGTCCAAGGGACTTAAATCTTTGGGCTGTACATGTGCCAGCTGGGTCCCAAATCTCAACAGAGTTGCAACACCTACTCATTGTTCATTGGACTCACTCAGGACAACTAACAAGGAGATGATGATGGACAATGACCATCCCAAGGAACAGAGAGAGTCTGCAACTGCAAGCAAGATAGACCCATCCACCTGCCCCATGGAATCTAAGCCCCCTTTCAAATAGAGGTGGAGTGGGTAACACCATCCCAGAATCCTCAGGATTGGGGAATGAAATATTGCCTAGAGTGGATTTACTGGTATTCTAGTACAGGTTTGTGATTCTAGCAATGGAAGAACTTTTATCATGGATGTGGAGGCAGTGGCTCCTGGAGATTCTGAGGGGAGGGAGAGGGAAAAACAGGTATAATATGGGAACATTTTTGGGACTTGGGAATTGTCCTGAATGACATTGCAATGACAGATAAAAGCCACTATATATCTTGTCATAACTTACATAATTGTGCAGGAGAGAGTGTAAACTACAATGTAAACTATAATCCACTCTTAGTGGCAATGCTCCCAAATGTGTTCACCAATTGTAACAAACGTACCACATTAATGAAAGATGTTGTTAATGTGAGAAAATATGGGAGGGGTTGGGAGTGGGGCATATGGAAATCCCCTGCATTTTTTATGTAACATTTATGTAATCTAAGTATCTTTAAAAAAAAATTAAAAAGTATATTAAAAAAATGATTACTCAGGAGGAAAGGTGAGAAGATGGCAGTTGAATAAAGAGCTGCAAGAGTCAGCTCGTCCTACAAGAGCAGTCAGTAATCACCCAGAGCTATCTAAAGCACCTACTTGGGGGGTCCAGGAGACCAGAAAAGCATCCTGCAACATCCTTGAAAGAATGGAAGGAGGAGACTGCCCATCTGCAGTGAAGTTGCATGGGTAGAGCCCTCCACGCCATGGAGGTGAGTGCACATCCTCCACTGGTGGTGCAAGCTGCCTCAGGAGCTATTTCATGGCTGGAATTGGAAGATCCATTTCCCAAAAATGGAGGAGGAAGAGACAGTTGGGCACTGACTTCAGCTACTGATTAGTAAATTTGGCTGGCTAAAGTATCATCTTAAGAAAGGCTAAAGTTTGAACTTGTCTAAGACAGAAAGAGGCTGGTAGCTGCCATTTTGACTCCGCCCCTGGCATAAGGGGAAGCGGGGCTGATTGAAAATCACAGTGACTGTAGGGACGGGCTTCTTTCCACCCAGATTGGACTGAAGCCCTAGCCTAAGCCCCAGCCCCACCTCTGGCAGGGAGGAAACAGAAGCTGGCAGGATCTGCATCAGCCTCTCTGGGTAACTGCAGGAGCTTCTGGCTGGCACAGACCGAATAGGTGGACACTTGGGGCTCCATCCCGCACCCCAATAAGATAGGAGAGAAGCTGTGTTTCCTTGGCCTCTCTGGGCAACTGCAGGCACTTCCAGCCTACAGAAACTGGATACTCGGACACCTGTAGCTCCATCCCCACCCCCCAATAAAATAGGGGGGAAGCTGTATTTCCTCAGCCTCTCGGGCAACTGCAGGTGCTTTCAGCACACATGAACTGGTTTGATTAGTGCCTTTGATTCCATCTCCACTCCCACCCTCCCCCAATAAAATAGGAGGGGGCAGGTGTTTCCTCAGCCTATCTGGGAAACTGCCAGCACTTTTGGCCTGCACTATCTCGACTGTTGGATACTGTGGCAGTTTGATATAGTTATGAATTCCAAAAATAGATATTAGATTATGTTTGTGAATTGGTCTGTTCCTCTGGTGTGATTAAGTTATGATTATGGCTTTGATTGGACCACGTCAGTAGGATGTTGAGTCCCCACCCACCAAGGGGCGGGGACTCAGAGATGAAACTACATGGCAGAGCAGAGGAGTTAGTTGGAGTTTTGATGTTGGAATTCTGATGCTGAGTTTTAATGCTGGAGCCCAGAGAAGTAAGCACACAGAGGAGCCTGGTTGTGAGGAAGGAGAGAAGGTCGGTAAAAGAGACGCGCCATTTGCCTGATAGTCTACAGCTGACCTTGTGGAGATAGCAGAGGAGCTAAGCCCAGAGACAAGCAAGCCCCAAGAAGAGAGGAACCCAGGAAGCCTGAACCCTCACAGATATTGGCAGCCATTTTGCTCCAACATGTGGCAATAGACTTTGGTGAAGGAAGTAAGTTATGCTTTCTGCCCTGGTAACTGTAAGCTTCTACCCCAAAAAATAACCTTTGTAAAACCAACCGATTTCTGGTATTTTGCATCAGCACCCCTTTGGCTGACTAATACAGGTACCTATGGCTCCACCCCAGCCTCCAATAGGATAGGGGGGTGTTTCCCCAGCCTCTCTGTGTAACTGCATGTGCTTTTGGCCCACACAGACTGAATAGCTCCTGTAGCTCCATCTCCCATAGGATAGGAGGGGGCTGGTGTTTCTTCAGCCTCTCTGGGAAACTGCAGGTGCTTTTAGCAAGCAAGAACTGAATGGTTGAGTACCTTCAATTCCATCTCCACTCCCACCCTCCCCCCATAAAGTAGGAGGGAGCTGCTGACCCTCAGCCCTTCAGAGCAACTGCAGGCACTTTTGGCCTGCATGAACTCGACCGTGGCTCCACACACCCCCAATAGCACAAGAGAGGGGTGGTGTTTCCCCAGCCCCTCTGGGTAACTGCAGACTGAATAGTTGGACACCTGTAGCTCCATCCCCATCCCCAACTAGGATAGGAGGGAGTTGTGTTTCCTCAGCCTTTCTGGGCAATGGCAGGCACTTTCAGCCTACACGGATTAGATTGATGGGTACCTGTGGATTCATCCCTACTCACCAATAAGATAGGAGGGTGGCTGGTGTTTCCTCAGCCTCTTCAGGCAATGGCACGCACTTTGGCTGGCACGGACTGAACTGTTGGGTGCCTATGGATCCACCCACACCCCCTAATAAGATAAAAGGGCACTGGTTTTTCACCAGCCTCTCTGGGCAATGGCAGGTACTTTCGGCTTACAGGAACTGAACTGTTGGGCACTAGTAGATCCACCCCCAACTCCCAGTAAAATAAGAAGGGGCTGGTGTTTCCTCATCCTCTCCAGGCAATTGCAGGTACTACTGGAATATGCAGAACGAACTGTTGGGTGCCTGTGGTTCCATCCACACAAACTAAAAGGCAGAAGGGAGAGTACTTGTATTAGTCAGGGTTCTCTTGGGAAACAGAATCAACAGGAGATATCTGTCAATAATATGAGATTTTATAAGAGTCTCCCACACGATCGTGGGGATGCACAAGTCCAGGTTCCACAGGCAGGCTGCAAACTAGGGGCTCTGATGAAAATCCAATGAAAGGTCCTTGATGAGTTTCTGGGAGAAGTTGGTTGTCCAAAGACAAGCTGGGAAATTCTCTCTGAATGTTGAAATCACTTCCCCTTTTAAGGCATTCAACTGATTGGATAAAAGCATCATCCATTGCTGATGCAATCTCCCTGATTGATGCAAATGTAATCAGCCATCCACGCAGTAAACTCACTGGTGACCGAAGTCCATAAATGCTCTTATATTACAATTAGCCCAGTGCTTGCTTGACCAAACACCTGGACACAATTACCTGGCCGAGTTGACACATTAGCCTAACCATCACAGTACTCCATCAGCTTCTCAGGGAAACTGCAGGTGCTTTCAGCCCACACGGATTAGATTTTTGGGCATTCCAGAGGGCCCATCCCCTCCCCTTGCAGGGGAGGAGGGGGACTGGTGCTATGTCAGTCTACCTAGGCAACTGCAGTCATTTCAGACCCAAATGACATAGATTTTTGCCCACACCTGCAGCTCCATCCCTGCTGCAGGCAAGGGAGGAAGGGGCATGAAGTTTCATCAGTCTCTCAGGGCAACTACAGATGGTCTTGGCCTGCACAACTTGGATTATTACACATGGCTGTTGCTCTGTCCCTATCCTTGCAGAAGAGAAATGTGGGAGAAGCTTGATTTCCCTGGGGCAATGCAGACAGCTTCAGCCTCCATAGCTTATATCACCAACTGCTTCCTTGACTCCTAAACAGAACCAGCAAGGGGAAAAGGGAAAGAAAGCCCCAAATGAAAGAGAGAAACTGCACCCAGAATAAATAAATCTAGTAAGCCAGATGACAAGACACCAACAAAAAATACAATCCATACCAAGAAACAAGAAGACATGGCCTAGTCAAAGGAACAAGATAAGCCTCCAGATGACATACAGGAGTTGAGACAACGAATCATAGATGTTCAAACAAATCTCCTTAATAAATTCAATGAGATGGCTAAAGAGGTTAAGGATGTTAAGAAGACACTGGAGGGAGTGTATGTAGCTCAAGTGGTTGAGTGCCTACTTCCCATGTACAAGGTCCTGGGTTCAACCCCTGGTACCTCCTAATAATAAATTAAAAAAAAAAAAAAAAA